>CAXHJY010000490.1:25000-30000 GCA_964016885.1 Eledone cirrhosa | reverse complement strand
CCCAAATTCTCCACTCACACTATGCTAAACCCATGGCCTCCAAATACCTGATACTCAAAAACTCAGCAATGTCCAGTAGTGCTAAGTTTAATATTCTGATCGCAGATTTGGTACAAGTGATGAAGAATGTGTCCAGCATGTGCGACCCAACAGAAATGGAAGGACACATCCAACACTTCATCAACCGCATGCAGTTCTCTGGCTACAACCAAAGAGACAGAGTCAGAGTATACGAAGGAGCCATGGAAAAGTATAAGACCCTCATAGAACTGGACATGAAAGGAATTTGCCCACTATACAGGAGCAAATCATGGAATAGCTTAGATAGGGCTAGACATAAGATAGGGAAGGCCACATCATGGTACGACAACCAGAGATATCAGAGTGTCATGTTTGTGGACGCCACCCCTGGAGGGAAATTAGCTAACCAGTGTAGAAAGGCCCTGAGAAAGACCCACTTAAAAATAAAGGTGGTAGAAAAGCCAGGAACCACCATAAAATCCCTGATCAGCAAAACCTACCCTTTTAAGAAAACCCACTGTACCAATAGGAAATGTATCATATGTAAGGTGAACCCCCGGATAAACTGTAAAACTAGAAACGTAGTCTATAGCATAAGATGTACAGAGGGTACTTGCAGAAACACGACAACAACATACATAGGTGAGACAGCTCGTAGCATAGGTGAAAGGATAGACCAACACTGGGGGGAACTAAAAGGACGAAAAAACGGGTCAGTACTATACGAACATGCTAGACAACAACATGACGGTAACATAGACAACATAGAAATTAGAATAATATCTAAACATAGGAATGACCCAGCAGATAGGCAAATCAGAGAGGCCAGTGAAATAGAAATTAGAAGACCAAAGCTAAACAGAAAGAATGAGTGGAACAACAACAACACCCAAACAAACAACACTGACCTAAGAGAAGTATAAATAAATAAGTAAATTAAATTAAATAAATAAAATAAGATAAATATATACATACACAAGCACATAAACACACACTAGTCACCCAGCAGACACAACACTATACACACTAGTCACACATCACACATAACACTATACACACACGCAAACGCATGCGCAAAGAAGACAAAATAAAATAAGATAAACAAACAAGCAAATAAATAAATAAATATATAGACAGACTGAACAAAAAAAAAAAAAAAAATGGCGTAGACATACAACACAACAGGAGGAACAATGAATATAACACCACTGACGATGTTGCAGATGTGCAACGAAAGATTTATGTAAATTATGTAAACTATATATATATGTGTTTGTCTATATTGTATCTGTATTATTTTTGACCGCCGGTCAGTCAATGGCAACATTGAGGACCGAGTAAGTTAGATCGCAGATATATATATATAAAAGACAGCGAGAAGCGAAAACCAACCAAACAGTGAGTGTGTTCTGTTATTAATTCTGGCAATATTACGCAAATATGACCCTCCCCAAATATAACAATATATGTGTATATATATATATATATATATATGTATGTATATATATATATATATATGTATGTATATATATATGTATGTGTGTATATATATATATGTATGTATGTATATATATATATATATGTATGTATATATATATATGTATGTTTATATATATATGTATGTTTATATATATATGTATGTATACATATATATATATATGTATATCATCATCATCATCATCATCGTTTAACGTCCATGTTCCACGCTTGCATGGGTTTGGACGGGAGTTTTCCCACTTGAGGCAAGAGTGGTTGTCTCGCTCGCATAGGACTGTCTGGCGGGTTTTCTACAGCTGGATGCCCTTCCTAACACCAACCACATTTACAGTGTGGGGCTGGGAGGTTTTTACCGTGTTGCCTACACGGCCACATTACAGCGTGGACTGTCTGGCGGGTTTTCTACAGCTGGATGCCCTTCCTAACACCAACCTCATTTACTGTGTGGGACTGGGAGGTTTTTACCGTGTTTCCTACACGGCCACATTACAGCGTGGACTGTGTGTTATTTGTCGTGACACCTACACGATCTCATTTGTTTCGGCCTGGATGTTTTGGCACCAACATAACTTTACATTGAAAGGGGCGGTGTGGATGGGGTGAGGGTGGTGGGACGGGGGTGTATTTCGTTAGAGATGCCTACTGACTGTAGTAGGTTTTACTTTGTATTTAGGTAAGGCGGGTCTTCTCTATTACTGAGTACCGCCAAATGTCTCGGACCAGTGACATTGTCTTGGAGAGGTGTAGGTGTGTGAGGTCGGAATTTATCAGCTCGTCCCAGGTTTTTCTGGGTCTGCCTACTCCGTGGCTACCATCTATCTTTATTGCCCTGCTCTTTGTTATACAGCTGTCGTCTTTCATGCGCATCACGTGACCATACCAACGTAGCCTTCTCTCGAGTAAACAACATCTGATCCCTCTTATTTCTAATTTTTTCCTTAGTTCATTTATGCTTTGCCGTTCACGTATATTACTATTACACATCCAGCGGAGCATGCAAGCTTCGTTCCTCTCTAGTCTGCGTATATCCTCTGCACACAATGCCCAGGTCTCACTGCCATGCAACATTGCTGTTCGTATGCAGGCATCATACAACCTGCTTTTTATTTTTAGGGAGAACCCTTTAGCGGCTAATAGTGGTATAAGCTCTCTGAACTTTTTCCATCCAGTTCTGACTCTAGCTACTGTACTTTCAGAGCACTCTCCCCCACTGCTGATTTTGTCACCCAGGTAACGGAAGCTGTCCACTATTTCTATAGAACCCTCTGCGCAATTGAAAGAGCTAGTATTTTGTGGGCACTTGCTGCTACTTATTGCACCAGAGCACCGGCCACATGTAAAATCTGTGTTCTTAGTTAGCTTACCTGTGATCCCACTACATCTTTTATGCACCCATACTTTGCATTTGGGACATAAAATGGAGTTTCTACCTACGCCTTTCCTACACACTGAGCATGGCCATTTCCCGGAAGGGACCGGCGCCTTATTTTCTTTCCTACAAACTAAAACTTTAGTCTTAGCCAGGTTAATTTTAAGGCCTTTTGATTCTAGGCCGTGCTTCCATGTTTGGAATTTCTTCTCTAGCTCGGCCATTGATTCAGCTATGAGCGTTAGATCATCTGCGTATAGGAGTTCCCATGGGCAGCCGGTCTTGAACTCCTCTGTTATAGTCTGAAGGGTAATAATAAATAGTAGGGGGCTAAGAACAGAGCCCTGATGGACACCAACTGTTACGCTAAATTCTTCACTATATTCGTTGTTAATTCTAACCTTGCTCACTGTTTCTTTATACATGGCTTGTATAGCTCTCACAATCCATTCGTCAACACCTAGTTTTCTAAGAGCCCACCAGATAATGGAACGGGGGACTCTGTCGAAGGCTTTCTCCAAGTCGACAAAAGCTAAGTATAGGGGTTTACTTTTAGCTAGGTACTTCTCCTGTAGTTGTCGTACAATGAAAAGAGCGTCTGTGGTACTTTTGCCTGACACAAACCCGAACTGCATTTCATCTAGATCAATTCTCTCTCTGATTAGTTGCGCTATTACTTTTTCCGTGACCTTCATGACCTGGTCGATTAATTTAATGCCTCTATAGTTACTCCTATCTAGGGCGTCTCCTTTACCCTTGTAACAGTTAACGATGATGCTGCTACGCCAGTCCTTCGGAACAACTCCATTCTGTATGACTTGGTTTACTATCCGGGTGACCATGGTGTGTCCCACCGTTCCAGAGGCTTTCAGCATCTAAGCAACTATTTCCGAAGGCCCAGCCGCCTTACCCGTCTTCATATCTTTGATTGCCTTACTTATTATACTACCTTCGACTAACACTGCTGGTCCCTCTATTGGGTCGATGTGGGGGAGACTGTCTTTCTCCCATTTATTTTCCTCATTTAGTAGCCTTTCGTAGTGACACTTCCAAGCTACCTTCTTATCAGCGTCAGTGATCGCAAGTACGCCATCATCGTTAAGTACACACTTCTCCCCAACAATATCACGGTTTTCCTTGACACATTGCCTAGCAATCCTGAACACCTCACGTTTTTGGTCCTCGCGTTGTAGAACATGCTTGAACTTTCTTTCCTCTGCTTCCCTTCTTGCGAAGTACACTTGTCTCCTAGCTTCCCTCCTGGCCACTTGATAGTCTTCTCTACTTCCCTCATCCCGCCATGCTTTCCAAGCCTGCTTTTTGGATATATATATATATATATATATATATATATATATATATATGTATGTATATATATATATATATATATATATATATATATATATATATATATATATATATATATATATATATATATAGTTAAAAGAATAGAGGTGTAACACACAAGTTATTATATATTGGTAAACGGAATAGAAAATGTTGACAAATTGTTCACAGTTGAAAAATGGTTTAATTAGGAATAAAAGAGTATTAGTGATTGTATAGGTTAGTATTCAGTTGTGGTTTTAAGTTTTAAAGTTTTTACCGGTTGCGCATTTCTAAATGCTTTTCAAAAATAATTTTGAGATAGAGTGTCCGTGCTGTTTGCTCTGATCTGATTAGTTTTGGGAATTCTACCTGTTTTTATGTTAAAAAAATGGCTCCAGCGTTATTTTTGTGTTGTAAAAATGCTTGTGGTCAAAACAATTTTGATTGGTCGGTAGAGGTCATGTGAATGTAAAAAGTTGATTTTGCGCCAAGACTGTTTTTATGTTAAAATGTTAGAAAAGTGGCTCCAGCAAAAATTATGGTCAAAACAATTTTGATTGGTCGGTAGAGGTCATGTGGATAAAAAATTGGTTTTGCGCCAAGATTGAGAAATGACTCTTTCACAACAAATGTGTGTGTGTGTGTGTGTGTGTGTGTGTGTGTGTGTGTGTGTGTGTGTGTAGTAGTAGTAGTAAGGTGTTCGATGCTGCGACAATAGCCACCAGCGATGTGTGTCAAATGGCTATTAAGATAAGTGTGTGTGTGTGTGTGTGTGTGTGTGTGT
>CAXHJY010000489.1:27500-192297 GCA_964016885.1 Eledone cirrhosa | reverse complement strand
GGAGTAAGAGAATCTGACAACTGTCAGACAGGATGTCAGGCATTAAATCCCCCGAGGTTAACTTTGCCTTTCATCCTTATGGGGTCGATAAAATAAAGTACCAGTAATACACTGGGGATTTGCTGGCCTTGTGCCTAATGTAGAAACAATTATTTGTTCCAGCTCTCCTTCTTCTTCTTTGCCCACTTATTCCTGAGAGTATCATTGGGGCACAGTCCTCAAACACTCCCTCCAGCAGGTCCTGTCAGAAGCAACTGTTTCTAACTGTTCTGGCTGGATTCGCAAGAGAAACCAGCCAAGCTTATGGATGTTATCCAACCATCTTGTTTGGGTCTACCCCTGGGTCTGCTGCCCATAAAATCTGTCCAACAATTCTTTCCTGACATTCTAAATACATGCCCAAAGTATCAGAGCTGTAATCTCTCAATTCAGAGAAGTGGCAGCTCTACCTGGAGTAACTCTCTGATCTTCGAGCTACGCACTTTATCGACTAACGTTACTCCAAAGACCCTTCGAAGGAATCCCATTTTGGCCTCTTGGTATTCTCAGTCAAATATTGCTGTGGCTTACTTGGGGTCTAGACCTCATCTGGTTTAATACAGAGTCCACTCTGTTGCCAACATTCAGGCCAGGTATCAGTTTTGAAGATAATTTCCTCTTTCACTTGAGTCTCAGGGTCCCTGAAAAGGCTTAAGGATACTACACCATCCTTGACTAAATGATGAAAAATATCAACCTGTTGAAATTATTTAGCAAACCTGACCATCCTATCATATTTGTTCAAGCATTTTATACCCAAAACATTATTATTCAATGTGCCTTTATATTTTTAAGATAGTAAAGATAAAAAGCACCCAGTCCACACTATAAAGTGGTCATCTAGGTGCCTCGATAAAAAGCACCCAGTCCACACTATAAAGTGGTCGTCTAGGTGCCTCGATAAAAAATGCCCAGTCCACATTATAAAGTGGATGTCTAGGTGTCACAATAAAAAGCACCCAGTCCACACTATAAAGTGGTCATCTAGGTGCCTCGATAAAAAATGCCCAGTCCACACTATAAAGTGGACGTCTAGGTGTCACAATAAAAAGTGCCCAGTTCACACAATAAAGTGGTCGTCTAGGTGTCACAATAATAAGTGCCCAGTTCACACTATAAAGTGGTCGTCTAGGTGTCACAATAAAAATTGCCCAGTACACATTGTAAAGTGGTCGTCTAGGTGTCACAATAAAAATTGTCCAGTACACATTGTAAAGTGATCATTAGGTGACATGATAAAAAGCACCCTACACACACTGTAAATGTGGTTGGTGTTAGGAAGGGCATCCAGATGTAGAAACCAAACCAGAACCAGTTTTATATGAGCAAGACACAGACACAGCCACCTGAACTGACTAGCCTCAAATGGGACAACCCGTCTAACCCATGCTAGCATGGAAAATAGACGTTAAATGATGATGATGAGGTTGATGATGGATGATGACAATGATGATGATGATGCAGGGTGTGATATGAGAGAGAGATTTAGCTGTTATTTCTAGTAGGTCAATCGATCATGTAGATGTTCCCACGTTGGCACATTTACAATTAAGTTTTACACATTTTGTCAGAAACAATTTATCTTCATTTTATCATTTCTTATTTTGCTATTTTGTATTTTTGCAATAGAATACTTCTATACATATTTGTTTTACTAACATCTTTACAATCAGGAGACACAAAAAAAAGAACTAGATACTTGATACAAAGTGCAGCGGTATATTTTACAAATATCTCTTGTAGTATAACTATTTCACCTCCCCACTCAACCACCATCTTGCACCAGAGTTTGACATGCGTGAAAATATTACATCAAAACAACAAATATAAACACATAAATATATAAATAAAGATGTATAAAAATAAAAAAAAATTAAATAGTACTCTGAACAGTTATGTAAAACAAACAAAACAACCAATATATACATGCATATAGTAATATATACTGGTATGTAGACACTAATATATACTGATATATATATGTGTGTATATATATATATATATATATATAGACGCACACACACATATATATATATATATATATATATATATATATATATATATATATATATGTATATATATATACACACATGCATATACTAATATATACTGATATATATATATATATATATATATATATATATATATATATATATATATATATATATATATATATATATATATATATATTATATATATATATATATATGAATATATACATACATATACACACACACACATATGCATATACTAATATATACTGATATATATGTATATACATGTACTAATGTACTTATGTACATAATACATAATGTACATAATGTACATACTTATGTACATAATACATAATTGTTTCTACTTTTGGCACAAGGCCCGCAATTATCCCAGTGTATTACTGGTACTTTATTTTATCGACCCTGTAAGGATGAAAGGCAAAGTTAACCTCGGCGGGATTTGAACTCAGACATGCCTGAAGTATATTCACGTAAGTCCCAGGATAAATTAACACATAGTTGTGTCAATGTACGTGTAACAAAGGTAAAAGTACAGCATGGGTAGTGACTGCAGAAGACATGTGGTGCTACATGGTAGTGAAACATGGGTAGTAAGTGCAGAAGACATGTGGTGCTAGATGGTAGTGAAACATGGGTAGTAAGTGCAGAAGACATGTGGTGCTAGATGGTAGTGAAACATGGGTAGTAAGTGCAGAAGACATGTGGTGCTAGATGGTAGTGAAACATGGGTAGTAAGTGCAGAAGACATGTGGTGCTAGATGGTAGTGAAACATGGGTAGTAAGTGCAGAAGACATGTGGTGCTAGATGGTAGTGAAACATAGGTAGTAAGTGCAGAAGACATGTGGTGCTAGATGGTAGTGAAACATGGGTAGTAAGTGCAGAAGACATGTGGTGCTAGATGGTAGTGAAACATGGGTAGTAAGTGCAGAAGACATATGGTGCTAGATGGTAGTGAAACATGGGTAGTGA
Source organism: Eledone cirrhosa (assembly GCA_964016885.1). Classification (NCBI taxonomy): domain Eukaryota; kingdom Metazoa; phylum Mollusca; class Cephalopoda; order Octopoda; family Eledonidae; genus Eledone; species Eledone cirrhosa. The sequence continues at coordinate 189,273 of CAXHJY010000489.1, read as the reverse complement.
CTGCAGAAGACATGTGGTGCTAGATGGTAGTGAAACATGGGTAGTAAGTGCAGAAGACATGTGGTGCTAGATGGTAGTGAAACATGGGTAGTAAGTGCAGAAGACATGTGGTGCTAGATGGTAGTGAAACATGGGTAGTGACTGCAGAAGACATGTGGTGCTAGATGGTAGTGAAACATGGGTAGTAAGTGCAGAAGACATGTGGTGCTAGATGGTAGTGAAACATGGGTAGTAAGTGCAGAAGACATGTGGTGCTAGATGGTAGTGAAACATGGGTAGTAAGTGCAGAAGACATGTGGTGCTAGATGGTAGTGAAACATGGGTAGTGACTGCAGAAGACATGTGGTGCTAGATGGTAGTGAAACATGGGTAGTGACTGCAGAAGACATGTGGTGCTAGATGGTAGTGAAACATGGGTAGTAAGTGCAGAAGACATGTGGTGCTAGATGGTAGTGAAACATGGGTAGTAAGTGCAGAAGACATGTGGTGCTAGATGGTAGTGAAACATGGGTAGTAAGTGCAGAAGACATGTGGTGCTAGATGGTAGTGAAACATGGGTAGTAAGTGCAGAAGACATGTGGTGCTAGATGGTAGTGAAACATGGGTAGTAAGTGCAGAAGACATGTGGTGCTAGATGGTAGTGAAACATGGGTAGTAAGTGCAGAAGACATGTGGTGCTAGATGGTAGTGAAACATGGGTAGTGACTGCAGAAGACATGTGGTGCTAGATGGTAGTGAAACATGGGTAGTAAGTGCAGAAGACATGTGGTGCTAGATGGTAGTGAAACATGGGTAGTGACTGCAGAAGACATGTGGTGCTAGATGGTAGTGAAACATGGGTAGTAAGTGCAGAAGACATGTGGTGCTAGATGGTAGTGAAACATGGGTAGTAAGTGCAGAAGACATGTGGTGCTAGATGGTAGTGAAACATGGGTAGTAAGTGCAGAAGACATGTGGTGCTAGATGGTAGTGAAACATGGGTAGTGACTGCAGAAGACATGTGGTGCTAGATGGTAGTGAAACATGGGTAGTGACTGCAGAAGACATGTGGTGCTAGATGGTAGTGAAACATGGGTAGTGACTGCAGAAGACATGTGGGGCTACATGGTAGTGAAACATGGGTAGTAAGTGCAGAAGACATGTGGTGCTACATGGTAGTGAAACATGGGTAGTGACTGCAAAAGATGTGTGGTGCTACATGGTAGAGAAACATGGGTAGTGACTGCAACAGATGTGTGGTGCTACATGGTAGAGAAACATGGGCAGTGACTGCAGAAGACATGTGGTGCTACATGGTAGTGAAACATGGGTATTGACTGCAGAAGATGTGTGGTGCTACATGGTAGTGAAACAATAGTAGTGACTGCAGAAGACATGTGGTGCTACATGGTAGAGAAACATGGGCAGCGACTGCAGAAGACATGTGGTGCTACATGGTAGTGAAACATGGGTAGTAAGTGCAGAAGACATGTGGTGCAACATGGTGATGATGATGATGGTGGTGGTGGTGGTGGTGGTGATAGTGGTGATAGTGGTGATAGTGGTAGTGGTGATGGTGGTGATGGTGGTGGTGGTGGTGATGGTGGTGATGGTGGTGATGGTGGTGATTAGTTTGAACTTTCATCAAAACTGACAAGTGATCCAATTTTTCAAACAGTAGAACTGCCTGCTTGTAAAATTAATGTGCAAGTGGCTGAGCATTCTACAGACACAAAGAGTACCCTTTATAGTAGTTCTCAGGGAGATTCCATGGTGGCCCTTTAAATTACAGATACAACTCATTTTAGCAGAATGGATTGAAGTCAAGTGAAATAAAGTGTCTTTCTCCAAGACATGACATGAACCTGTACAGGAACCCATGAGCTACAACACCTTAGCCACTAAATCACATACTATTGTAGTACATATATAACTTACATAAAAGTTTCATCTCAGATAAATTTTCTAATAATACAATTTATTTTTTAAGCAGAATCAGCTTTTACTAATAAAAACTATTTAGCCGAGATGCAGTTTGATTTCATGCCTGGGGAAATACTACAGACACCCTCGTTTTAGTGAGGCAACTACAAGAGAAGTTCTTAGCCAAAAATAAGCCACTATACCTAGCTTTTGTTGACATAGAAAAAGTGTTTGACAGAGTACCCCAATCTACTATCTGGTGGTCCTTAAGGAAATTAGGTGTAGAAGAATGGCTTGTAAGAGCAGTGCAAGCTATCTACAGCGGAGCTGTCAGTAAAGTGAGAGTAGGAAGTGAGTTTAGTGAGGATTTCAAGGTACAGGTAGAAATTCATCACGGTTTGGTTCTTAGCCCACTACTATTCATTAAAGTCCTCCAGGCTATAACAGAGGAGTTTAAGACCTGCTACCCATGGTAACTTCTCTATGCAGATGATCTGGTCCTTATAGCTGAATCCATTAAACACCTAGAACATAAGTGTCAAGATTGGAAATCAAATTTAGAATCAAAAGGCCTGAGAGTAAACTTAGCCAAAACTAAAGTGTTAGTGAGTAGGAGAGAAGATTTCTTCTGGGAAGTGGCCCTGTTCACTATATAGAAAGGGAGTAGGCACAAACTCCATACAATAGGCACAATGTAAATCTTGGGTACACGAGGAATGTAGTAGGATAATGGGTAGACTAACAGGAAGGAAAGACTTTGTATGTAGATGCACAAGGGTAACTGAGGTGAAGATAACCAGTGGTGTTACCCTATTGCAGTAATAGGAAGGACCCATAGAAGTAGTTGATAGCTTCTGCTATCTATGCAATGTAATTAGCAATGAATGAGGGTGCTCGGAGAATATAATAGCTAGAATAAGGATAAGATGGAAAAATTCAGGGAGCTACTTCCACTGTTGACTACAAAAGTTTTCTCCCTACATATAAAAGGACGCCTGTGTGCAAAGGGCAATGCTGCATGGTAGTAAAAGTTGGGCTGTGACTGTGGAGGATATGCGTAGACTGGAGAGAAACGAAACAACTAAGTTCAATTGTATGTACAATGTGTGAGAGAGAGGCAGAGCTTGGATGAGTTGAAGGAGAAGCTGAGTTTAAGAGGAATCTGAGGTAATATGTAGGAGAGAAAACTGCATTGGTACAGACATGTGACCAGTGAAGAAGTGCCAGGAAATGCCAGTGGAAGGAAGCCTCAGTAGAGGACAATTAAGACAGACCTGGGCAGAGGTAGTGAGAATTGACCTCAAATCACTGAGACTTACAAAGGAACGCAGCAAGTAAAGAGATGCCATGCTGAGAAGGTGCTGTCCAACCCATGCACATGTGGAAAAGTGGACGTAAAAACAATGATATATATGATATATATATATATATATATATATGAAATAATTTGGCCTTGTTTATTATAAATTATAGATATACTGCTATATATATTTCGGTGACAGCCATCATTGGCTGTGACCTCTTCAGGCAGTCCGAATTGGTGTGGGAAAGACAGGTACACATATTGTTGAAGTGTGTTTTACTCAGTCAATACATCTATATGTCCAGCTCCTGGTTGTGTTGTTATTCTTCTGAGGAACTGGAATCATATGATTCCAGTTCCTTAGAAGAATAACATGTGTACCTGTCTTTCCCACACCAATTCGGATTGCCTGAAAAGGTCACAGCCAATGATGGCTGTCACCGAAATATATATAGCAGTATATCTATAATTTATAATAAACGAATCAAAATTTTACATATTTGACTTAATTATTTTACATTACTCTGGAGTAAACAAACCAACCTGCGTACTACGTTGAGTGCTCCAATCTGCATACTGAGGTGTCGGTAAACAACCAACATATACTCAATATATATATATATATATATATATATATATATATGTGTGTGTGTGTGTGTGTATATATATATGTGTGTGTGTATATATTTATATATATACTTATATACATACACAGTGAACAATAATGAAATAAGCAATTCTACTCACAGACATGAAAATATGAATTCTGGTATACTTAAACATACATATACAAGCAAATATATAATCACATACACACAACACTTATATGCACACACACGTGCATACACACACACACACACAACATTTATATGCACACACACCTGCATACACACACACAAGCAACACTTATATGCACATGCACACACATACACACAACTCTTATATGCACATGCACACACATACACACAACTCTTATATGCACACACACATGCATGCACACACACACACCCACACAACACTTATATGCACACACACACACTTATACACTCACACACCCACACAACACTTATATACACACACACACACTTATACACCCACACACCCACACAACACTTATATGCACACACACACTTATACACACACACACCCACACAAGGCTTATATGCACACACACACACAGGTACTTATACACACATGCACCCACACTACACTTATATGCACACACACACACACACACACACACACACACACACACACACACGCACACACATGTAGACACATACACATGTACACATGTACGATATAAAATAATAAAGTAAAGAAATAGAAAGTGTTAGAGGAAGACACTGAATCGTATAATGAAGCAAAGCTAATCAGAGAACCTTTATTTCGCACGTATGCATTTGACGGGTGTAATTTTACAGATAATGAAGAGCAAGTGCATATTATCTTACTTAAAACTATATTCTTGCACGCTTGTAAAGTTCTACAAATATTTATTAGGAACAGCAATGGAATGATGTTATCTTATTAAGGATAGCTTATAAGTACTCCAGGCTCTCTTATAAAGCTCTATGTAGTTTTATGTAGTTTCTTTAGATTTTGTTTCGTTTATTTGCAGTTAAAACACATACACTAAAACAGACACCAAATTTGGACAAGAAGCTAAAATATATATATACATACCATATTTTTTGCTCTATAAGACACACTTATCCCCCCCCACACACACACACACACCCCACACCCCACCCACATACACCATACCTATCCTGCCACCCATTCATGTCAAAAATCTGCCTGCACTCTACACTGAAGGTATGAACATAACTATATATATATATATATATAGTGAAAGAGTGAAGAATAACATGGTCGGCTGTACAAAAAGGGTTTTATTTACAGTATTAACAATTGTTTCATTAATCAGGTGAGTCTAAAACCCGCTAATCACTTGAAGTTGCGTCACTCGACCTTAAATACAGTGTGCATCTCTGATCAAATCATCGGAAAAACCTGGGAATTCTCGCAAATTCGCTACCCAACTAAGGAAACTTCTTGTTGAGTCAAACAACACCGTATGTTAAAACTATCCTTAGTACAGAGTACTCACAACCTCTAACTGGATTACCTAAAATGATAACTTGTTATCCCATGGCTTAGTGGTTAGAGCATTGGCCTTGCAATCGAAAGGTTGTGAGTTCAATTCTCAGACCGGGTGATGTGTTGCTTCCTTACACTTTATTTCACATTGCTCCAGTTTACTCAGCTGTAGAAATGAGATGATAGGGACTGGGATCATTATCATTCCACTGTAAAGTGGTCGTGGAGGGGCCACGGCAAAAAAGCACCCAGCCCACACTGTAAAGTGGATGTGTAGGTGCCACGGAAAAAAAGCACCCAGCACTCACTGTAAATGAGGTTGGTATTAGGAAGGGCGTATATGGAGGCACATGGCTTAGTGGTCAGAGCATTGGCTTTGCAATCGAAAGGTTGTGAGTTCAATTCTCAGACCGGGTGATGTGTTGTTTCCTTGAGCAAGACACTTTATTTCACATTGCTCCAGTTTACTCAGCTGTAGAAATGAGATAATAGGGACTAGGGTCCCTATCATTCCACTGTAAAGTGGTCATGGAAAGGCCACGGCAAAAAAGCACCCAGCACTCACTGTAAATGAGGTTGGTGTTAGGAAGGGCATCCAGCTGTAGAAATCAAGCCAGAATCAGTTCCCATCCCACTCTTGCAAACAGGGAAAAGCGGACGTAAAATGATGATGATGATGATGATATAAATGTACAAAAATGAAATGAAATTTACATCTCACATCTTTATAGATTTAGTTGGCCTCCTATATCTCATTGGAAGTTTCTCAAGTGTTTTAATGATAGAGGCCCCACTCCCTATCATGTTGCTGTTACAGCTCACACCTATTCAGGTTTAGTCAACTTCCTATGAATCTGTTTCTCATAAGAGATTTCTCATGTATTTTAATGATAGGAGGCCATATCTATCATGTTGTTGTTACAGATCACAACTATATAGATTTAACAGGCCTCATTCAAGGCAGTATTTGATAGGGTCTTTTGTGGGGCATTTTAATAATAGGGGTCTCAATCCTATCATGTTACTGTTACAGCTCATACATGCAAATTTAGCTGGTCTCCTATAAGTTTGTATCTTATAGATTTCTTGGGTATTTTAATAATTGTTTCTGCTTTTGGCTCAAGGCTAGCAGTACATTACTGGTACTTTATTTTATTGACCCCGTAAGGATGAAAGGCAAAGTTAACCTCGGTGGGATTTGAACTTGGGCCGTAACTCTATGCGTCACAGCATGGTGTCCGACCCTCTATCGATACTGCCAATCAGTTACATGATTTAGGCACAAGGCCAACAAATTTGGGGGAGAGGAAAGTCGATTAAATTGACCCCAGTGCATTACTGGTACTTTATTTTATCGAAGGAGAAAGCTAACATTGGCAGGATTTGAACTCAGAGTGTAAAGGGACGTAATTATATGATGCAAAGCATGGTGTTGGACACTCTACTGATGCTGCCAATACAGCACCCTTCTTGGGTATTTTAATAATAGGGGCCCCAGTCAATTCATATTGTTGTAACAGCAACAATATGATATGACTGGCTGCCATTGAAGTTGTATCTAATAAGACTTTTCTGATGTGTTTTAATGATAGGAGCCTCAGTTCTATCATGAATAGAAATGGGGACTTAAGCATCTTGCGCAAGAACACAGTGTTTTAGTGTATACATAAAATATTCCAGATCTTACTATTGTAGCAGAATAAAGGTTTAAATAAAATAAACTTGTAGGTGGGATATAGTTAAAATGAACCCACTTCAGTGTAGTTTCACTGCTCAGCTAAGGTGACACTGCCTAACAGACTACTGACGACCAGAGGTGTGTTTTCACTTCTTAGCTAAGGTAACACTGCCTAACAGACTACTGAGGATCAGAGGTGTGTTTTCACTTCTCAGCTAAGGTGACACTGCCTAACAGACTACTGACGACCAGAGGTGTGTTTTCACTTCTCAGCTAAGGTAACACTAACTAACAGACTACTGAGGACCAGAGGTGTGTTTTCACTTCTCAGCTAAGGTGACACTGCCTAACAGACTACTGAGGACCAGAGGTGTGTTTTCACTTCTCAGCTAAGGTAACACTGCCTAACAGACTACTGAAGACAAGAGGTGTGTTTTCACTTCTCAGCTAAGGTAACACTGCCTAACAGACTACTGAGGACCAGAGGTGTGTTTTCACTTCTCAGCTAAGGTGACACTGCCTAACAGACTACTGAAGACAAGAGGTGTGTTTTCACTTCTCAGCTAAGGTAACACTGCCTAACAGACTACTGAAGACAAGAGGTGTGTTTTCACTTCTCAGCTAAGGTAACACTGCCTAACAGACTACTGAAGACAAGAGGTGTGTTTTCACTTCTCAGCTAAGGTAACACTGCCTAACAGACTAACTTGTAGGCGGGATATAGTTAAAATCAACCCACTTCAGTGTAGTTTCACTGCTCAGCTAAGGTGACACTGCCTAACAGACTACTGACGACCAGAGGTGTGTTTTCACTTCTCAGCTAAGGTAATAATAACTAACAGACTACTGAGGACCAGAGGTGTGTTTTCACTTCTCAGCTAAGGTGACACTGCCTAACAGACTACTGAAGACAAGAGGTGTGTTTTCACTTCTCAGCTAAGGTAACACTGCCTAACAGACTACTGAAGACAAGAGGTGTGTTTTCACTTCTCAGCTAAGGTAACACTGCCTAACAGACTACTGAGGACCAGAGGTGTGTTTTCACTTCTCAGCTAAGGTGACACTGCCTAACAGACTACTGAAGACAAGAGGTGTGTTTTCACTTCTCAGCTAAGGTAACACTGCCTAACAGACTACTGAAGACAAGAGGTGTGTTTTCACTTCTCAGCTAAGGTAACACTGCCTAACAGACTACTGAGGACCAGAGGTGTGTTTTCACTTCTCAGCTAAGGTGACACTGCCTAACAGACTACTGAAGACAAGAGGTGTGTTTTCACTTCTCAGCTAAGGTAACACTGCCTAACAGACTACTGAAGACAAGAGGTGTGTTTTCACTTCTCAGCTAAGGTAACACAGCCTAACAGACTACTGAGGACCAGAGGTGTGTTTTCACTTCTCAGCTAAGGTGACACTGCCTAACAGACTACTGAGGACCAGAGGTGTGTTTTCACTTCTCAGCTAAGGTGACACTGCCTAACAGACTACTGAGGACCAGAGGTGTGTTTTCACTTCTCAGCTAAGGTGACACTGCCTAACAGACTACTGAAGACAAGAGGTGTGTTTTCACTTCTCAGCTAAGGTAACACTGCCTAACAGACTACTGAAGACAAGAGGTGTGTTTTCACTTCTCAGCTAAGGTAACACTGCCTAACAGACTACTGAGGATCAGAGGTGTGTTTTCACTTCTCAGCTAAGGTGACACTGCCTAACAGACTACTGAAGACAAGAGGTGTGTTTTCACTTCTCAGCTAAGGTAACACTGCCTAACAGACTACTGAGGACCAGAGGTGTGTTTTCACTTCTCAGCTAAGGTGACACTGCCTAACAGACTACTGAAGACAAGAGGTGTGTTTTCACTTCTCAGCTAAGGTAACACTGCCTAACAGACTACTGAAGACAAGAGGTGTGTTTTCACTTCTCAGCTAAGGTGACACTGCCTAACAGACTACTGAAGACAAGAGGTGTGTTTTCACTTCTCAGCTAAGGTGACACTGCCTAACAGACTACTGAAGACAAGAGGTGTGTTTTCACTTCTCAGCTAAGGTGACACTGCCTAACAGACTACTGAAGACAAGAGGTGTGTTTTCACTTCTCAGCCAAGGTAACACTAACTAACAGACTACTGAGGACCAGAGGTGTATTTTCACTTCTCAGCTAAGGTGACACTGCCTAACAGACTACTGAGGACCAGAGGTGTGTTTTCACTTCTCAGCTAAGGTGACACTGCCTAACAGACTACTGAAGACCAGAGGTGTGTTTTCACTTCTCAGCTAAGGTAACACTAACTAACAGACTACTGAAGACAAGAGGTGTGTTTTCACTTCTCAGCTAAGGTGACACTGCCTAACAGACTACTGAAGACCAGAGGTGTGTTTTCACTTCTCAACTAAGGTAACACTAACTAACAGACAACTGAGGACCAGAGGTGTGTTTTCACTTCTCAGCTAAGGTAACACTAACTAACAGACTACTGAGGACCAGAGGTGTGTTTTCACTTCTCAGCTAAGGTAACACTGCCTAACAGACTACTGAGGACCAGAGGTGTGTTTTCACTTCTCAGCTAAGGTAACACTGCCTAACAGACAACTGAGGACCAGAGGTGTGTTTTCACTTCTCAGCTAAGGTAACACTGCCTAACAGACTACTGAGGACCAGAGGTGTGTTTTCACTTCTCAGCTAAGGTAACACTAACTAACAGACTACTGAGGACCAGAGGTGTGTTTTCACTTCTCAGCTAAGGTGACACTGCCTAACAGACTACTGAGGACCAGAGGTGTGTTTTCACTTCTCAGCAAGGTAACATTAACTAACAGACTACTGAGGACCAGAGGTGTGTTTTCACTTCTCAGCTAAGGTAACACTAACTAACAGACTACTGAGGACCAGAGGTGTGTTTTCACTTCTCAGCTAAGGTAACACTGCCTAACAGACTACTGAAGACCAGAGGTGTGTTTTCACTTCTCAGCTAAGGTAACACTGCCTAACAGACTACTGAAGACCAGAGGTGTGTTTTAACTTCTCAGCTAAGGTAACACTGCCTAACAGACTACTGAAGACCAGAGGTGTGTTTTCACTTCTCAGCTAAGGTAACACTGCCTAGCAGACTACTGAGGACCAGAGGTGTGTTTTCACTTCTCAGCTAAGGTAACACTGCCTAACAGACTACTGAAGACAAGAGGTGTGTTTTCACTTCTCAGCTAAGGTAACACTAACTAACAGACAACTGAGGATCAGAGGTGTGTTTTCACTTCTCAGCTAAGGTGACACTGCCTAACAGACTACTGACGACCAGAGGTGTGTTTTCACTTCTCAGCTAAGGTAACACTAACTAACAGACTACTGAGGACCAGAGGTGTGTTTTCACTTCTCAGGTAAGGTGACACTGCCTAACAGACTACTGAGGACCAGAGGTGTGTTTTCACTTCTCAGCTAAGGTAACACTGCCTAACAGACTACTGAAGACAAGAGGTGTGTTTTCACTTCTCAGCTAAGGTAACACTGCCTAACAGACTACTGAGGACCAGAGGTGTGTTTTCACTTCTCAGCTAAGGTGACACTGCCTAACAGACTACTGAAGACAAGAGGTGTGTTTTCACTTCTCAGCTAAGGTAACACTGCCTAACAGACTACTGAAGACAAGAGGTGTGTTTTCACTTCTCAGCTAAGGTAACACTGCCTAACAGACTAACTTGTAGGCGGGATATAGTTAAAATCAACCCACTTCAGTGTAGTTTCACTGCTCAGCTAAGGTGACACTGCCTAACAGACTACTGACGACCAGAGGTGTGTTTTCACTTCTCAGCTAAGGTAATAATAACTAACAGACTACTGAGGACCAGAGGTGTGTTTTCACTTCTCAGCTAAGGTGACACTGCCTAACAGACTACTGAAGACAAGAGGTGTGTTTTCACTTCTCAGCTAAGGTAACACTGCCTAACAGACTACTGAAGACAAGAGGTGTGTTTTCACTTCTCAGCTAAGGTAACACTGCCTAACAGACTACTGAGGACCAGAGGTGTGTTTTCACGTCTCAGCTAAGGTGACACTGCCTAACAGACTACTGAAGACAAGAGGTGTGTTTTCACTTCTCAGCTAAGGTAACACTGCCTAACAGACTACTGAAGACAAGAGGTGTGTTTTCACTTCTCAGCTAAGGTAACACTGCCTAACAGACTACTGAGGACCAGAGGTGTGTTTTCACTTCTCAGCTAAGGTGACACTGCCTAACAGACTACTGAAGACAAGAGGTGTGTTTTCACTTCTCAGCTAAGGTAACACTGCCTAACAGACTACTGAAGACAAGAGGTGTGTTTTCACTTCTCAGCTAAGGTAACACTGCCTAACAGACTACTGAGGACCAGAGGTGTGTTTTCACTTCTCAGCTAAGGTGACACTGCCTAACAGACTACTGAGGACCAGAGGTGTGTTTTCACTTCTCAGCTAAGGTAACACTGCCTAACAGACTACTGAAGACAAGAGGTGTGTTTTCACTTCTCAGCTAAGGTAACACTGCCTAACAGACTACTGAAGACAAGAGGTGTGTTTTCACTTCTCAGCTAAGGTAACACTGCCTAACAGACTAACTTGTAGGCGGGATATAGTTAAAATCAACCCACTTCAGTGTAGTTTCACTGCTCAGCTAAGGTGACACTGCCTAACAGACTACTGACGACCAGAGGTGTCTTTTCACTTCTCAGCTAAGGTAATAATAACTAACAGACTACTGAGGACCAGAGGTGTGTTTTCACTTCTCAGCTAAGGTGACACTGCCTAACAGACTACTGAAGACAAGAGGTGTGTTTTCACTTCTCAGCTAAGGTAACACTGCCTAACAGACTACTGAAGACAAGAGGTGTGTTTTCACTTCTCAGCTAAGGTAACACTGCCTAACAGACTACTGAGGACCAGAGGTGTGTTTTCACTTCTCAGCTAAGGTGACACTGCCTAACAGACTACTGAAGACAAGAGGTGTGTTTTCACTTCTCAGCTAAGGTAACACTGCCTAACAGACTACTGAAGACAAGAGGTGTGTTTTCACTTCTCAGCTAAGGTAACACTGCCTAACAGACTACTGAGGACCAGAGGTGTGTTTTCACTTCTCAGCTAAGGTGACACTGCCTAACAGACTACTGAAGACAAGAGGTGTGTTTTCACTTCTCAGCTAAGGTAACACTGCCTAACAGACTACTGAGGACCAGAGGTGTGTTTTCACTTCTCAGCTAAGGTAAAACTAACTAACAGACTTACTGAGGACCAGAGGTGTGTTTTCACTTCTCAGCTAAGGTGACACTGCTTAACAGACTACTGAGGACCAGAGGTGTGTTTTCACTTCTCAGCTAAGGTAACACTGCCTAACAGACTACTGAGGACCAGAGGTGTGTTTTCACTGCTCAGCTAAGGTAACACTGCCTAACAGACTACTGAGGACCAGAGGTGTGTTTTCACTGCTCAGCTAAGGTAACACTAACTAACAGACTACTGAAGACCAGAGGTGTGTTTTCACTTCTCAGCTAAGGTGACACTGCCTAACAGACTACTGAGGACCAGAGGTGTGTTTTCACTTCTCAGCTAAGGTAACACTGCCTAACAGACTACTGAGGACCAGAGGTGTGTTTTCACTGCTCAGCTAAGGTAACACTGCCTAACAGACTACTGAGGACCAGAGGTGTGTTTTCACTGCTCAGCTAAGGTAACACTAACTAACAGACTACTGAGGACCAGAGGTGTGTTTTCACTTCTCAACTAAGGTAACACTAACTAACAGACTACTGAGGACCAGAGGTGTGTTTTCACTTCTCAACTAAGGTAACACTAACTAACAGACTACTGAAGACCAGAGGTGTGTTTTCGCTTCTCAGCTAAGGTAACACTGCCTAACAGACTACTGAGGACCAGAGGTGTGTTTTCACTTCTCAGCTAAGGTAACACTGCCTAACAGACTACTGAGGACGAGAGGTGTGTTTTCACTTCTCAGCTAAGGTAACACTAACTAACAGACTACTGAGGACCAGAGGTGTGTTTTCGCTTCTCAGCTAAGGTAACACTAACTAACAGACTACTGAAGACCAGAGGTGTGTTTTCACTTCTCAGCTAAGGTGACACTAACTAACAGACTACTGAAGACCAGAGGTGTGTTTTCACATCGCAGCTAAGGTAACACTGCCTAACAGACTACTGAGGACCAGAGGTGTGTTTTCACTTCTCAGCTAAGGTGACACTAACTAACAGACTACTGAAGACCAGAGGTGTGTTTTCACATCGCAGCTAAGGTAACACTAACTAACAGACTACTGAGGACCAGCGGTGTGTTTTCACTTCTCAGCTAAGGTAACACTAACTAACAGACTACTGAGGACCAGAGGTGTGTTTTCACTTCTCAGCTAAGGTGACACTAACTAACAGACTACTGAAGACCAGAGGTGTGTTTTCACTTCTCAGCTAAGGTGACACTGCCTAACAGACTACTGAGGACCAGAGGTGTGTTTTCACTTCTCAGCTAAGGTAACACTGCCTAACAGACTTCTGAGGACCAGAGGTGTGTTTTCACTTCTTAGCTAAGGTAACACTAACTAACAGACTACTGAGGACCAGAGGTGTGTTTTCACTTCTCAGCTAAGGTAACACTGCCTAACAGACTACTGAGGACCAGAGGTGTGTTTTCACTTCTCAGCTAAGGTGACACTGCCTAACAGACTACTGAGGACCAGAGGTGTGTTTTCACTGCTCAGCTAAGGTAACACTGCCTAACAGACTACTGAGGACCAGAGGTGTGTTTTCACTTCTCAGCTAAGGTAACACTAACTAACAGACTACTGAGGACCAGAGGTGTGTTTTCACTTCTCAGCTAAGGTAACACTGCCTAACAGACTACTGAGGACCAGAGGTGTGTTTTTACTGCTCAGCTAAGGTGACACTGCCTAACAGACTACTGAGGACCAGAGGTGTGTTTTCACTGCTCAGCTAAGGTAACACTAACTAACAGACTACTGAGGACCAGAGGTGTGTTTTCACTTCTCAGCTAAGGTAACACTAACTAACAGACTACTGAGGACCAGAGGTGTGTTTTCACTTCTCAGCTAAGGTGACACTGCTTAACAGACTACTGACGACCAGAGGTGTGTTTTCACTTCTCAGCTAAGGTAACACTGCCTAACAGACTACTGAGGACCAGAGGTGTGTTTTCACTGCTCAGCTAAGGTAACACTGCCTAACAGACTACTGAGAACCAGAGGTGTGTTTTCACTGCTCAGCTAAGGTAACACTAACTAACAGACTACTCAGGACCAGAGGTGTGTTTTCACTTCTCAACTAAGGTAACACTAACTAACAGACTACTGAGGACCAGAGGTGTGTTTTCACTTCTCAACTAAGGTAACACTGCCTAACAGACTACTGAGGACCAGAGGTGTGTTTTCACTTCTCAGCTAAGGTAACACTGCCTAACAGACTACTGAGGACCAGAGGTGTGTTTTCACTGCTCAGCTAAGGTGACACTGCCTAACAGACTACTGAGGACCAGAGGTGTGTTTTCACTGCTCAGCTAAGGTAACACTAACTAACAGACTACTGAGGACCAGAGGTGTGTTTTCACTTCTCAGCTAAGGTAAAACTAACTAACAGACTTACTGAGGACCAGAGGTGTGTTTTCACTTCTCAGCTAAGGTGACACTGCTTAACAGACTACTGAGGACCAGAGGTGTGTTTTCACTTCTCAGCTAATGTAACACTGCCTAACAGACTACTGAGGACCAGAGGTGTGTTTTCACTGCTCAGCTAAGGTAACACTGCCTAACAGACTACTGAGGACCAGAGGTGTGTTTTCACTGCTCAGCTAAGGTAACACTAACTAACAGACTACTGAAGACCAGAGGTGTGTTTTCACTTCTCAGCTAAGGTGACACTGCCTAACAGACTACTGAGGACCAGAGGTGTGTTTTCACTTCTCAGCTAAGGTAACACTGCCTAACAGACTACTGAGGACCAGAGGTGTGTTTTCACTGCTCAGCTAAGGTAACACTGCCTAACAGACTACTGAGGACCAGAGGTGTGTTTTCACTGCTCAGCTAAGGTAACACTAACTAACAGACTACTGAGGACCAGAGGTGTGTTTTCACTTCTCAACTAAGGTAACACTAACTAACAGACTACTGAGGACCAGAGGTGTGTTTTCACTTCTCAGCTAAGGTGACACTGCCTAACAGACTTCTGAGGACCAGAGGTGTGTTTTCACTTCTCAGCTAAGGTGACACTGCCTAACAGACTATTGAGGACGAGAGGTGTGTTTTCACTTCTCAGCTAAGGTAACACTAACTAACAGACTACTGAGGACCAGAGGTGTGTTTTCACTTCTCAGCTAAGGTGACACTGCCTAACAGACTACTGAGGACCAGAGGTGTGTTTTCACTTCTCAGCTAAGGTGACACTGCCTAACAGACTACTGACGACCAGAGGTGTGTTTTCACTTCTCAGCTAAGGTAACACTAACTAACAGACTACTGAGGACCAGAGGTGTGTTTTCACTTCTCAGCTAAGGTAACACTGCCTAACAGACTACTGAGGACCAGAGGTGTGTTTTTACTGCTCAGCTAAGGTGACACTGCCTAACAGACTACTGAGGACCAGAGGTGTGTTTTCACTGCTCAGCTAAGGTAACACTAACTAACAGACTACTGAGGACCAGAGGTGTGTTTTCACTTCTCAGCTAAGGTAACACTAACTAACAGACTACTGAGGACCAGAGGTGTGTTTTCACTTCTCAGCTAAGGTGACACTGCTTAACAGACTACTGACGACCAGAGGTGTGTTTTCACTTCTCAGCTAAGGTAACACTGCCTAACAGACTACTGAGGACCAGAGGTGTGTTTTCACTGCTCAGCTAAGGTAACACTGCCTAACAGACTACTGAGAACCAGAGGTGTGTTTTCACTGCTCAGCTAAGGTAACACTAACTAACAGACTACTCAGGACCAGAGGTGTGTTTTCACTTCTCAACTAAGGTAACACTAACTAACAGACTACTGAGGACCAGAGGTGTGTTTTCACTTCTCAACTAAGGTAACACTGCCTAACAGACTACTGAGGACCAGAGGTGTGTTTTCACTTCTCAGCTAAGGTAACACTGCCTAACAGACTACTGAGGACCAGAGGTGTGTTTTCACTGCTCAGCTAAGGTGACACTGCCTAACAGACTACTGAGGACCAGAGGTGTGTTTTCACTGCTCAGCTAAGGTAACACTAACTAACAGACTACTGAGGACCAGAGGTGTGTTTTCACTTCTCAGCTAAGGTAAAACTAACTAACAGACTTACTGAGGACCAGAGGTGTGTTTTCACTTCTCAGCTAAGGTGACACTGCTTAACAGACTACTGAGGACCAGAGGTGTGTTTTCACTTCTCAGCTAATGTAACACTGCCTAACAGACTACTGAGGACCAGAGGTGTGTTTTCACTGCTCAGCTAAGGTAACACTGCCTAACAGACTACTGAGGACCAGAGGTGTGTTTTCACTGCTCAGCTAAGGTAACACTAACTAACAGACTACTGAAGACCAGAGGTGTGTTTTCACTTCTCAGCTAAGGTGACACTGCCTAACAGACTACTGAGGACCAGAGGTGTGTTTTCACTTCTCAGCTAAGGTAACACTGCCTAACAGACTACTGAGGACCAGAGGTGTGTTTTCACTGCTCAGCTAAGGTAACACTGCCTAACAGACTACTGAGGACCAGAGGTGTGTTTTCACTGCTCAGCTAAGGTAACACTAACTAACAGACTACTGAGGACCAGAGGTGTGTTTTCACTTCTCAACTAAGGTAACACTAACTAACAGACTACTGAGGACCAGAGGTGTGTTTTCACTTCTCAGCTAAGGTGACACTGCCTAACAGACTTCTGAGGACCAGAGGTGTGTTTTCACTTCTCAGCTAAGGTGACACTGCCTAACAGACTATTGAGGACGAGAGGTGTGTTTTCACTTCTCAGCTAAGGTAACACTAACTAACAGACTACTGAGGACCAGAGGTGTGTTTTCACTTCTCAGCTAAGGTGACACTGCCTAACAGACTACTGAGGACCAGAGGTGTGTTTTCACTTCTCAGCTAAGGTGACACTGCCTAACAGACTACTGACGACCAGAGGTGTGTTTTCACTTCTCAGCTAAGGTAACACTGCCTAACAGACTACTGAGGACCAGACGTGTGTTTTCACTTCCCAGCTAAGGTAACACTAACTAACAGACTACTGAGGACCAGAGGTGTGTTTTCCCTTCTCAGCTAAGGTGACACTGCTTAACAGACTACTGAGGACCAGAGGTGTGTTTTCACTTCTCAGCTAAGGTAACACTAACTAAGAGACTACTGAGGACCAGAGGTGTGTTTTCACTGCTCAGCTAAGGTAACACTAACTAACAGACTACTGAGGACCAGAGGTGTGTTTTCACTTCTCAGCTAAGGTAACACTAACTAACAGACTACTGAGGACCAGAGGTGTGTTTTCACTTCTCAGCTAAGGTGACACTAACTAACAGACTACTGAGGACCAGAGGTGTGTTTTCACTTCTCAGATAAGGTAACACTAACTAACAGACTACTGAGGACCAGAGGTGTGTTTTCACTATCTGCTAAGGTAACACTAACTAACAGACTACTGAGGACCAGAGGTGTGTTTTCACTTCTCAGCTAAGGTGACACTAACTAACAGACTACTGAGGACCAGAGGTGTGTTTTCCTGCTCAGCTAAGGTAACACTAACTTACAGACTACTGAGAACCAGAGGTGTGTTTTCACTTCTCAGCTAAGGTGACACTAACTAACAGACTACTGAGGACCAGAGGTGTGTTTTCACTTCTCAGCTAAGTTAACACTAACTAACAGACTACTGTAGACCAGAGGTGTGTTTTCACTTCTCAGCTAACTTAACACTAACTAACAGACTTCTGAGGACCAGAGGTGTGTTTTCACTTCTCAACTAAGGTAACACTAACTAACAGAATACTGAAGACCAGAGGTGTGTTTTCACTTCTCAGGTAAGGTAACACTAACTAACAGAGTACTGAGGACCAGAGGTGTGTTTTCACTTCTCAGCTAAGGTGACACTGACTAACAGACTTCTGAGGACCAGAGGTGTGATTTCATCGCTCAACTAAGGTCACACTAACTTACTGACTGTTGAGGGGTGTTTCAATCTATATTTCAATCTTTAGGTATCAGCTATAACTTCAGTTCTTCATAACATTATTTTAGATGCTTTTTATTTTATTTTCATATTTTTAAAACCCAGCCAAGCAGTCCACCATTGACCAAATGTTTGCATGACCAGTCTGTTTCTGACCATGGGCACACCTTTATTGCCATCATCGCAAGTATTAAACAGTCAAGCAATGCCTGTGTCGACATTATAAGCAAATATAATGCATTTATTTATTTATTCATTTATTTATTCTATGTCTGAGATAAGTAAGGGGAAGAAAACTTTCTAAATTCTCACCAATCATCATTGAGTATCTTGAACTCAGGGGTGAACATGAAAGTGCGCCATGTCAAAATAACCTGATATTTGTGCAAATGTTTTAATGTGTACACATCTCTGCTTGCTTGTTTATACGCATGTATATATGTATATATATATATGTGTGTGTGTGAGTGTGGGGTGTGGGGAGAGGGTTTGCATGAGGCTTAAACCTATCTTATCTCTGTGAATTTTTCGGCACGCCAGGCTGTATTAATTTTGTTGCGAAGATAAGTGTGTTTATGTATGCATGTATACACACACGCGTGCACACACACACACACACATGCAGACACACATACATATGTGAACACACATGTATATATATATATATATATGTATATACACACACATATATATATATATATATATATATATATATATATATATATATATATATATATATATATATATATGTATATACACATATATATATATATACGTGTATATATATATATGTATATACACATATATATATATATATATATATATATATATATGTATGTATATACACACACATATATATATATATATATGTGTATATACATACATATATATATATATATATATATATATATGTGTATATACACACACATATATATATATATATATATATATATATATATATATACATATATGTATGTATACACACACACACACACACACACACACATATATATATATATATATATATATATATATACGCAAACAAGCATGTGTAATGTGTTTATATCTAAATATTTGTTTACTGTGTGTGTGTCTGTCTGTGCAAGTATATACACACGTGTGTATGTATGTGAATGCATGCATGTGTAATTATGCATGTACTTACTGGTGTGTATACTTAAATATGCATTTATGTGTGAAAGCATTGCACTTGATTCTTGAGCATAAATATACATATAGGTCTACATGTGAATAAGAGTTAACTCCTTCTCTCCCTCAATATATATTAGATTACATTGTTTACTGTTGCTACTCTCCTGTGATCAGCAGGAACCTATCAAACAGAGAGTAATCTTAGCAATATAATAATACTATAGGCACAAGGCTAGCGATGTGGGGGAGTAAATCAACCCCATTGCATTACTGGTACTTTATTTTATCGACTCCATAAGGATGAGAGACAAAGCCACTCTCGACGTGATTTGCACTGAGAACCAAAATGTATAATATTCTCTACTTTGGTATTGAGCATAGCATGGCTTAGCAGCTAGAGCATTGAACTCACAAACTCCTGATTGTGAGTTCAATTCCCAGGTGATGCATTGTATTCTTGAGCAAAACACTTTATTTCATGTTGCTTCAATTCACTCAGCTGTAGAAATGAGTTGCGACATCACTGGTGCCAAGCTATATCGGTCATGGGGAGAGGAGGAGGTGTGCATGGACAACTCCAGGTCTTCCAAAAACACACCTTACCCAGGCTTGTGCCTTGGAGAGAAACTTTCCAGGTGTAAAACAAGGTCATTAGTGACTGAAGGAGGCCTATGAGATATTGAGCACCTTTTCTACATGCTTGCAAACCCAAAGATATATATATATATATATATATATATATATATATATATATATATATATATATATATCATCATCATCATCATCATCATCATCATCATTTTACGTCCGTTTTTCCCTGCTTGCAAGGGTGGGACGGGTCTTATTCAGCACAGTATCTCTCCACTCATTACGATCCTTCGTCATTTCCACAGTGATCTTCAATGATCTGAGGTCTGTTCTCACCACCTCCGCCCATGTTTTTCGTGGTCTACCTCTACCACGACTTCCTTCAACTGGCATTTCCTGGCACTTCTTCACCCATCGGTCATCCTCCATGCGCATCACATGTCCATACCACCTCAGTCTCCTCTCCCGTACACTACATTCTATCCCTCTCAGACACAGTTTCTCTCTCAACACATTTATGCTGGGTCGTTCACGTACATTGACACTGCACATCCAACGGAGCA
Organism: Eledone cirrhosa; assembly: GCA_964016885.1. Taxonomy (NCBI): domain Eukaryota; kingdom Metazoa; phylum Mollusca; class Cephalopoda; order Octopoda; family Eledonidae; genus Eledone; species Eledone cirrhosa. The sequence continues at coordinate 168,815 of CAXHJY010000489.1, read as the reverse complement.
TGCTTGCCTCATTTCTCTCCAGCCGTCGCATATCCTCTGCAGTTGCTGCCCATCTCTCACTACCATGCAGCATCGCGCTCCTCACACAGGCATCATATAACCGGCCTTTCGTACGCAGGGACAAAACTCTTCTTCGTCAGCAGAGGAAACAGCTCCCTAAACTTCTTCCAACCCATCCTTATTCTACATACTATGGCCTCGGAACACCCTCCTCCCATGCTAATCTGATCTCCAAGGTACCGGAAGCTATCCACCACTTCTATAGCACCCTCCTGCATTTGAAAAATGTGTTTATCAATGCGACTTCTACTGTCTAATTTTCCTGTACATCTACTGCATACATATTTCTCCCTACCTGTTAGTTTGCCTGCTATCCCGCTACATCTCTTGTGTACCCAGGATCAGCATTGGGTGCATTTTATAGAATTTATGCCAGTTCCTTTTCTGCATATCGAACATGGCCTTTTCTCTGACGGAATCAGAGTTTTGTCCTCTTTTCTACTCATCAACACTTTTGTCTTAGCTAGGTTCACTCTCAGTCCTCTTGCTTCCAACTGCTGTTTCCATAGCCAGAATTTATTCTCTAGCTCCTCTACTGATTTTGCTATAAGAACCAGATCGTCAGCATAGAGAAGTTCCCATGGACAGCCAGTCTTCAACTCCTCTGTTATGGCTTGGAGGACTATAATGAACAAGAGCGGGCTGAGGACCGAACCTTGATGTACTCCTACTTGTATCTGGAATTCCTCACTAAACTCCATTCCTACCCAGAATTTATTGAGAGTACCGCTGTACAAAGGTTGCACTGTCCTCACAAGACATTCCTCTACACCTAGTTTCCTTAGGGACCACCAGATGACAGATCGGGGTACCCTATCAAAGGTCTTCTCTAGGTCAACAAAGGCTAAGTATAGTGGCTTATTTTTCTCTAAGAACCTCTCTTGCAATTGTCTCACCAAGAAGAAGGCATCTGTTGTACTCTTCCCAGGCACAAAACCAAACTGCATCTCATCTAGTTTGACCCTTTCTCTAATTAGTTGTGCTAATATCCTTTCTGCCACTTTCATAACCTGATCCATCAATTTCATACCCCTATAATTGCTCCTCTCCAGAGCATCCCCTTTACCTTTGTAGCAATTTATGAGAATACTGCTGCACCAGTCTTTGGGTATGACACCACCATATATAGCCTGATTGATGATGCGTGCAACCAGTTTAGTGCCTACGTTTCCTGATGCCTTCAGCATCTCAGCAACTATTCCCTATTGTCCAGCAGCCTTACCATTTTTCACTTCCTTAATCGCCTCTTGGACCCTATATTCGTCAATCTCAATAGCTGGTCCCTCTGTCGGATCTACTGAGGGTAATTTCTCTCTCTCCCATTCGTTCTCCACATTCATCAGTCTCTCATAATGACATTTACAGGCCTCCTTTTTCTGATCATTCGTTACACTAAGTACACCGGCATCATCCCGGACACATTTATCTCCAACAACATCCTGATTTGCATTGACACACTGCCTTGCAATGTGGAACACCACACGCCTCTGATCTTCCCGTCGCAGAACATTGGCAAACCTCCTACTCTCCGCCTCCCTGCGTGCTAAGTACACCTGACGTCTAGCTTCTCTCTTAGTGGCTGTATATTCTTCCCTACTCCCACCCTTTTTCCAAGCCTTCCATGCTAGTCTTTTGTCTCTAATGGCCTTATCTACTGTGTTGTTCCACCACCAGGTCACTCTCTGTCTGGTTGGAGCCCTGCTCCAGCCACAAGTTTCATCAGTAGCCTGCAGCAAGTTGTCACGTAAGAAATTCCAGTTATTATCTATGTCATACGTCTCTAAATCGTCTTCTTTTTCGTCATATACATCTTGAAGGGCTTTCCTAAATTTGTATTTTAGTGAAAGGTTTTTTAGCTTCCAGACCTTTCTTCTCCACACCTTCCTGTATGTCTCATTCCATCTCTTGCTTACTGAGATATCACTAACGACTAACCTACTGTGGGGTACATTCTTCCCCAGGGTATGCCTTGGTATTAGACACTATCTTCCTGTCCCGCTGCCTAACTAGTAAGAAGTCAATCTGGCTTATGTGCTCACCAGATTTGTAGGTTATTAGGTGATTGGCAGGTTTCTGGAAGTTTGTGTTGCAAATAGTCAATGTACCTGCATCACAAAATTCAAGAAGTCTCACTCCTTCTTCATTTCTTGAGCCGTAACCGTGTCCACCATGTACCCCAGTGTAACCATCCTGGAGCTGTCCAACATGACCATTGAAGTCTCCTGCTAGCATAACGATGTCTCCGTCCTCTGTCATTGCGGTTGTTTGTAAAAGTTGCTCGTAAAAGCAGTCTTTCTCATCTTTGCCTAGGCCTGCTTGAGGAGCATAGGCCGAGATGATTGTCAGTAGTCTCCTGCCTACAACTAATCTAAGCTTAATTATTCGATTACTAACTCGAACTACCTCTATTGTCTTATTGATCCATTTCTCAGCCAGGAAAATGCCTACTCCCTCTAACCCATCATCCTTACCTACCCAGAATAGCTTATAGCTAAGACGTTTGCCTACGACTAGTCTCGCAGAGGCACCTCTCCATCTCACCTCTTGCACGAAGCACACATCCACATGCCTTCTCTCCAGCATCTCCGCTATTTCAGCAGATCTACGTGTGAGAGTACCAACATTAAGTGTTGCAATTCTGAGATGCGACGTCTTCATATTTTGTTGTTGTTCCTATTTGTTGCTGTGCTGATAAGCGTTTTGGCATTGATACACTGGTTGGATGCCCTTCCTAACACCAGCGCCACTTCACAGCATGGACTGGGTGCTTTTATTTGTGCCACCAGCACTAGAGAGGATGTCTTACTAGACTCAAGGGCCCTCTCTATCCCTCCATTTTTCAGCATGGTCATTAACCCCCCCCCCCCCCCCCTCCAAAAAACCCCCCACTTATTGACACGACACACACACACACACACACACTCACACACCAACACTCATGCATAGAAACCACAAACACACACGCCACTCACATACCAACACTCATTCATGCATACAACACACACACCACTCACAAACACACATATATATATATATATATTACCGGCAGTACTGATACAAAATCAAAATCATGTCAACTGTTGACTTTTCCGAGTCCAGTTCAGTTTTTATATAATAATAATAATAATTGTTTGCTTTACGCTGGTAATGGTGGTGGTGGTGGTGGTGAATGGTGGTGGATGGTGTCAGTATGGTGATGGTGGTGGTGGATGGTCAGTGATGGTGGTGGCAGTTGTTGTTGCTGTAGTTGTTATTGTAGTTGCTGCTGCTGTTGCTGTTGTTGTTGTTGCTGTTGTTGTTGTTGTTGTTGCTGTTGTTGTTGTTGTTGTTGCTGCTGCTGCCGTTGTTGTTGTTCTTCATTTCACTGATGCTGCAGACAATGGTGTTGATGCTGTTATTGTAGTCGCATATATATAAATACATACATACACACACATTAAACACAGACAATGGTGTTGTTGCTGTTGTTGTCGTTGTTGTTGTTGTCGCTGTTGTTGTTGTTCTTCTTCTTCTTCATTTCACTGCTGCTGTTGCTGCAGACAATGGTGTTGATGTTGTTATTGTAGTCGTATATATATAAATACATACATACACACACATTCAACACAGCCAATATATATATATATAATTAATACAGATTAAAAGTTTAAGCAAATAATTTCTGCTTTCACCCTAACTAGAATCATCTAAAACAGTTTCAGGTGATCCTGCTTTGGGTGAAAGCAGAAATTCATTGCTTAAACTTTTAATCTGTACTAATAATAAATATTTGCTCTGTGTTTATATATATTTATATATATACAATACTTATCGAGTCCTCTATGGATTTTCATCTTTATGTTTATCACTATATATGTGTGTGTGTGTAAAAAGTAAATGGAAGCAATAAAACAAACAACACAGTACAATGAAGAATTATATTAGATTAATGCTTGATATTGTAGAAAAAGAGTCTTTACGTTTTGGGCACAAGTCTTTCATCAGAATATAGAATGAGAAATAAAAGATAAAATAGAAAGAGAGAGTGAGAAGAGGAAGAAAGGGTAAAAAAATAATATTTTGAGAAAAAAATGAGTGTATTCAGTCAGTCATATATATATATATATATATATATATATATATATATATATACACAACAAAAAGCACACACTGTAACACAGTCATGTAGATGTCATGATAAAAGTTACCCAGTCCACACTGTGAAGTGGTTGTGTAGATGTCATGACAAAAGGCACCCAGTACACACTGTAAATGTTGTTGGCATTAGGAAGGGTATCCAGCTGTAAAAACCAAGCCAGAAAGTTCTGTATGAGCAAGACATGGTTATCTGACTTGGCTTGTCTCACAACAAGACAACTCGTCCAATCCATGCTAGCGTGGAAGAAAAATGGATGTTAAACGACGATAATGGTAATAAAAGAGTTAAGAATTCTCTCACCTAACCCTATGGAGTCCTAATGAGAATGTTTCAGACAACATATTGATTTAATTATCTTAGTTCACACCTAAACTTAAATTTCCGGGTGTTTCTTCCTAAAATTAATTATATACAAGTATAATAATAATATAAAAAAATCCCTTTGTCTATTTATTTTCCATTATTTTACATAAAATACGGAATCTTTATTTTTACAAATGAAGATCGTTATGGTAACAGCAGCATGGGGAAGGGGGGTATTTTGTTTTATTTTTTTAATAAATTTTTAACAAATTTGTTTTTTTTTCCATTCATTATATGACAAAGAAGCTACATGGAATTACTACCAGAACTACAGTTAGTCACAGACTGCCTCATCCATCCCTTACATGTATATACACGTTTTAATACTTATCTGAATGTATGTATGTATGTATGTATATATCTATGTTACCATGTATGTATGTTTGTATGCATGTTTGTATGTATATATGTATATATGCATGTTTGTGTACACATATGTATACATATATGTATGCATGTATGTATATATATACGTATGTATGTATGCATGTATGTATATATATATATATATATATACACGTATGTATGTATGCATGTATGTATATATCATATATATATATATATATATATATATATATATATATATATATATATATACGTATGTATGTATGCATGTATGTATATATATATATATATATATATATATATATATATATATATTAATAAGAGGAATTCCAACTTTGTCTGATTTACTCGTTTTATTTACAATCCTTTAAAATATATATAATATGGTATTATAATGAAATAGTATGATAGAATATTAAATTCTAAGTGTTGATTGAACAAGTACTTTCATGCTTTCGCAATCTTCAGGTTCATGATATGTGGTGACAGTCGAGTTTGCAATTTTCAACTGTAATGAGATGTGTAAATTTACTACCTTTTATACATTTTATACAGAGAAAAGTGGCTCCAGAATGCAAAGCCCTGTAAACTGTATTTCGACCAATCAGTGTGTAGTTTCACTGAATTACTACAGCTGATTGGTTTAAGCGTCACGGCTGGTTGAGCATGCTAACGACCAATGGTCATACCCAACGTATCAATTGTTTTGCTTTTTGAAATGATGAAAATAGCATTTTCTATTAATCATCACCATCAACATCACTTTTATTATTATTATTATTATTATTGTTGTTGTTGTTGTTGTTGTTGTTAGTGGTCGTGGTCATAGTGGTAGTAGAAGTAATACCCCTAGGCGTTATTATTGTTCATTTAGCTTGGGTTTGAATTTATCAATAAAATTCTTTTCTTTGATTTTTCTCTTGATTTCACTTGGGCTGTGTAATTTGTAGAATGGGAATATTATAAATATTCCCTGACCACATGTTGCCAGGTGGCCGCTTAGGGGTATATATATACGTATGTATGTATGCATGTATGTATATATCTATATATATATATATATATATATATATATATATATATATATATATATATATACGTATGTATGCATGTATATATCCCTTATTCTTGGCTACATCTCTCGCTCGCTCTTTTGTGGAATGTCATGTACTCATCCTATTTTTTTCTCGTCTCTCCATGTTCCCTAGTCCATTCATCTGTCTGTATTATTTCGTCCAGAATCCAATCTTTTATTTTCAATGCTATTCGATATTTCTGTCTGATTGTTCAAAACAATCTTCTTGTATTTTAAAATCCCATAATTCTGTTAGACCCCCGAAAACGATCTTCTACTTGGATTTTAACACTTACTCTTATTACTGTTATATGCTCATTTAATTATGGCCGAAATTCTAGGATTATATTATTATAAAATAACCTTCTCGCTAACTCCCCCAGACCCCTCCCGCCCCCACTCGCCACCATTATTATTTGTCTAATCATAATTCAGCGGCTTATAATATCACTTCTTAAGTTTAAACCTGGTTGCTTTTCGATATGCTAGATGGACTATGGAATTCTGGAGTGTCTGAAAGATCTGGACACTCAATGATAATGCCAAAGATAAAGACAAATTCACCTCATGTTGCCGGACGAGAATGCAAGGACTCCTCTTTATTTCGGCCGCGGATGGCTAACATAACCACATCTCCCTCACCCCTCCAACCCATCCTTCTCACCCACCAAACGCAATCCAAAACTTCAGAGTTGGTACCATGAATGTAGGCACCTTAAAAGGTCGCTCTAACGAGGTTGTAGAGATGCTTGAACGTAAGGAAGTTGATGTTTGCTGTATTCAAGAGACCAGGTGGAGGGGAGGGTCTGCTAGATTCATTGTGGGTAAAAAACGATGCTATAAACTTTTCTGGGTGGGAAATGACAATGGGCTGGGTGGAGTAGGAATCATGCTAGCAGAAAAATGGGTAGATAAGATAATAGGCGTAACTAGAGTGAACGACAGAATAATTAAAATAAGACTTGTCCTAAATAGAACTACTGTGACAATAATATCCACGTATGCACCCCAATCCGGACTGCCTGGCGTTATAAAAGACAGATTCTATGAGTCGCTAATGCTCACTACCTCCCAAATAACCGACAGTGACTACATAATTATTGCTGGCGACCTAAATGGTCACGTTGGACAACATTGTGACGGCTATGACCGAATCCATGGAGGCCATGGGTTTGGTACTAGAAATGAGGAATCCTGGAATTCTGTGACACGAATAACCTAACTATCTGTAACAAGAAGTTATCTGTAATACAAACTTAAAAAAACGAGACAATCACTTGATCACCTATAGATCAGGGGAACACGCCAGTCAGATAGATTATATCCTTACTAGAAGACGTGACAGAGTGTCTGTTGTAATAACTAAATCCCTCCCCCGTGAAGAATGCCCCTCCCAACATAGCCTCATAGTTAGCAACCTCATAGTCAGGACGAGACGTACTCGACAACAAAGGAGGACTACCCTAAGGAGAAGAATATGGAAGTCAAAGGACCCCACAGCCAGAAATAAATTTAAAAGCAAATTACTTGATGCTTTTGACAGTAAGGAAGAGCAATTATGGTCGTACAATATAGAGGAACAGTGGAAATTCCTGAAAGTTAACCTGCTGAAGGCGACAGATGAAATCTGTAGCTGGAGCAGACCTATAGGCAGGAGGAGAGTAACTTGGTGGTGGAACAGTAAGGTGGAGGAGTCAATCAAGGCCAAAAAGCAGGCTTGGAAAGTATGGCGGGATGAGGGAAGTAGAGAACACTATCAAGTGGCCAAGAGGGAAGCTAGGAGACAAGTGTACTTCGCAAGAAGGGAAGCAGAGGAAAGAAAGTTCAAGCATGTTCTACAACGCGAGGACCAAAAACGTGAGGTATTCAGGATTGCTATGAAATGTGTCAAGGAAAATCGTGATATTGTTGGGGAGAAGTGTGTCCGTAATGACGATGGTGTACTTGCCATCATTGACGCTGATAAGAAGGTAGCTTGGAAGTGTCACTACGAGAGGCTTCTAAATGAAGAGAATAAATAGGAAAAAGATAATCTGCCCCACATCGATCCAATAGAGGGACCAGCAGTGCAAGTTGAAGGTAGTGTAATAAGTAAGGGAATCAAAGATATGAAGACAGGCAAGGCAGGTGGGCCTTCGGAGATAGTTGCTGTGATGTTGAAAGCATCTGGAATGGTGGGACATACTATGGTCAACCAGATAGTAAACCAAGTAATAGAATGGAGTCATACCAAAAAACTGGCGTAGCAGCAGCATCATTACCTGCTACAACGGTAAAGGAGATGCCCTAGATAGGGGAAACTATAGAGGCATTAAATTAATTGACCAGGTCATGAAGGTCACAGAAAGAGTAATAGCACAACTAATCAGAGAACGAATTGATCTAGACGAAATGCAGTTTGGGTTTGTGTCAGGTAAAAGTACCACAGACGCTCTTTTCCTTGTATGACAACTACAGGAGAAGTACCTATCTAAAAGTAAACACCTATACTTAGCTCTTGTCGACTTGGAAAAAGTCCCCCGCTCCATTATCTGGTGGGCCCTCAGAAAACTAGGTATTGATGAATAGCTTGTGAGAACTATACAAGCCATGTATAAAAAAACGGTCAGCAAGGTTAGAATTAACAATGAATATAGTGAAGAGTTTAGCGTAAAAGTTGGTGTTCATCAGGGCTCTGTCCTTAGCCCCCTCTAATTTATTATTGCCCTTCAGGCTATAACAGAGGAGTTCAAGACCGGCTGCCCATGAGAACTTCTATACGCAGATGATCTAACGCTCATAGCTGAATCAATGGCTGAACTAGAGAAGAAATTCCAAACATGGAAGCATGGCCTAGAATCAAAAGGCCTTAAAGTTAACTTGTCTGAGACTAAAGTTCTAGTATGTAGGAAGGAACATAGGGCACTGGTCCCCTCTGGGAAATGGCCATGCTCAGTGTGTAGGAAAGGAGTAGGCAGAAACTCCATTTTATGTCCCAAATGCAAAGTATGGGTGCATAAAAGATGTAGTGGGATCACAGGTAAGCTAACTAAGAACATAGATTTTATATGTGGCCGGTGCTCAGGTGCAATAAGTAGTAGCAAGTTCCCACAGGATACTAGCTCCTTCCATTGCCCAGATGGTTCTATAGAAATAGTGAACACCTTCCGTTACCTGGGTGACAAAATCAGAGTGGTGGTGGGTGATCTGAAAGTACTGTAGCTAGAGTCAGAACGGGATGGAAAAAGTTCAGAGAGCTTATACCACTATTGGCCGCTGAAGGTTTCTCTCTAAAAATGAAAGGCAGATTGTATGATGCCTGCATACGAACAGCAATGTTACATGGCAGTGAGACATGGGCATTGTGTGCAGAGGATCTGCGCAGACTGAAGAGGAACGAAGCATGCATGCTCCGTTGGATGTGTAATATGTGAACCGCAAAGCATAAATGAACTAAGTGAGAAATTAGGAATAAGAGGGATCAGATGCTGTTTACTCGAGAGAAGACTACGTTGGTATGGTCACGTGATGCGCATGAAAGACGACAGCTGTATAAAAAAGTGCAGGACGATCAAAATAGAAGGTAACTACGGAGTAGGCAGACTCAGAAAAACCTTGGACGATTTGATAAATTCCGACCTTACACACTTACACCACTCCAAGACAATGTCACTGGACCGTGATCTTTGGCGCTACGCAGTAATACAGAAGACCGCCTTGCCTAAGTTCAAAGCGAAACCTACAGTCAGTAGGCACCTCTTAACCAAAAATACACACCCATCCCACTACCCCAACCCCCATCTACACCATACCTATCGCTGTAAAGTTATGTTGGTACCACAACATCCAGTCCTAAATAAATGAGGTCGTGTAGGTGTCACGACAAAAAAACACACAGTCCACGCTGTAATGTGGCCGTGTAGGTAACACGGTAAAAACCTCCCAGCCCACACTGTAAACGTGATTGGTGTTAGGAAGGGCATCCAGCCGTAGAAAACCTGCCAGACCGTCCTATACGAGCAAGACAACCAATCTTGTCTCAAGTGAGACATTCCCGTCTAAACCCATGCTAGCGTGGAAGATAGACGTTAAACGATGACGATGATGATGATGATGATGATATATATATATATATATGTATGTTTGTATGTATGTATGTTGGTCTGGTTTCATTATTTTATAAAGGCGGTGGATTGGCAGTATCGGTAGAGGGTCGGACGCCATGCTGTCCAACATAGTTACGTCCCTTTACGATCTGAGTTCAAATCCCGCCGAGGTTGACTTTGCCTTTCATCCTTACGGGGTCGATAAAATAAAGTACCAGTAATGCACTAGGTAATTGCTGGCCTTGTGCCTAAAGTAGAAACAATTATTTTATAAATGTTTACCAATAGAGAGAGAGAGAGTCGGTTTCTAACACACAAGACTCTCTCATTGGAATTTAGACATCAACTAGGTAGATATGTCTGCATGTGTACGTGTGTGTGTGTCTGTGTGTGTGCGTGCAGGTATGGATGTTATTGTATGTGTAGTGGTTTATGTTTTGAGTTATATATGTACATGTGCACATGTTCTGTATCTGTACAAGTTTATATGCAGTTATTACATTCTGATTTTTTGGAATGTTTTATGTATGTATGTGTGTATATGCCTGTGTATCATCAACATCATCGTTTAACGTCCATCTTCCGCGCTAGCATGGGTTGGACGGGTTTGTCCCACTTGAGGCAAGATTGGTCGGGTGACTGTGTCTCACTCGTATAGAATTGTTTCTAGCAGGTTTTCTACCTCTGGATGCCCTTCCTAACACAAACCACATTTACAGTGTGGACTGGGAGCCTTTTTACCGTGTCTCCTACACGAACATTTTACAGTGTGAACTGGGAGCCTTTTTATCGTGTCCCCTACATGACCACTGTACAGTGTGGACTGGGAGCCTTTTTACCGTGTCTCCTACACGACCACTTTACAGTGTGGACTGGCTACTTTTTTGTCGTGATATCTACATGACCAGTTTTGTGTGGTACCAACATAAATTTACAGAGAAAGGGTGGTGTGGATAGAGGGGGAAGGATGGAGTGTGGGGTGGGATGTATATTGGGTTAAGAGGTGCCTTCTGACTGTAGGTTTAAGTTCATATAGTTATATAGCTATACAGCTATACAACTATACAGCTATACAGTTATATAGCTGTATAGTTATATAGCTATATAACTATATAACTGTATAACTATATACTACTAAAACTCTGTGACTGCTTGCTTGCTTGTCTGTAATGTAATACAGCCAAAAGGGCACATAATGGGAAAATACTTTGCAAGGAAGTTGCCCCTGAAATGGGAATACAAATGGAATAAAACAAATTTTGCGTTAATCGGTCCACAGGTTCTCGAGATATGGGGTTTTCTGGGTATCTTCATAAATAGAGAGAGAGATAGAGAGAGAGAGAGAGAGGGAGAGAGAGAGTGAGAGAGAGAGAGAGAGAGAGAGAGAGAGAGAGAGAGAGAGAGAGAGAGAGAGAGAGAGAGAGAAGGATTGAGAGAAAGAGATAGTGGTTGTGAGAGAGTAGATTGAAAGAGAAACATAGAGAGGGAGAGAGGAGGAGACAGAGAACAAAAATGGAAAAGAGAGCTGGTGGTGTTGTTGAATGAAATTACGACCGGTGACTTCAAAGAAACGAATACAGCATTACTGTATCCTACTAAATAGAAAGGGTTTCTAAGTGTGAGTGTGTGTGTGTGTATATATTTATATATATATATATATACATATATATATATATATATATATATATATATATATATATATATATATATATATATATATATATATATATATATATGGGTGTGTATAGCAGAAAAACCACCCTTCGGGTGGTTTCCTGCTAGCATGTGTAGTGTATATTGATATTATACGCAAGTATATGTACATGTAGATATGATACATCAAATAAAATCGTAATTGACAATATACATAGAAATTGAACGAAGACTGTGTTACACTGTCTTATGTAATCAGTAACGTAATCCATGATACATTAAAAAAAGACGATATTATATATTAACTGTATTAGGAGAAAATTAGTGACAGAAATATATAAATGTTTATTTAAGCGATCGCTAACCGGAAGTGTTGACATTTGAAAATTTTAAAGTAGTGAATCTTTAAATAAACAATAAAATATATTTAATGAACAGCCACGAAATTTAGTAGATAAATTATGTAATATTCATTCATTATTTATTCAAAGTAATCCAACTTATTTTACTGAGGGGATAAAAAATTATAAACCGTACGCAGTCCCGCACTCCTTACTTTATTATAGTTTAGATGTCTGTGTATATTTTAATTATTTTAAAATTATTTTTTAAGTGAACGTGACCCAACGGGTTACGGGAGGTCTAGTATAGATATATAACTATAGATATATATCTATATAGTTATATATCTATATAGATATATATCTATAGTTATATATCTATAGATATATATCTTTATAGCTATATAGTTATATAACTATATAGCTATATAACTATACAGCTATATAACTATATAGCTGTATAGTTAATTAGCTATATAGTTATATAACTATATAGCTATATAGTTATATAGCTGTATAGTTATATAACTATACAACTATACAGCTATATAGTTATATAATTATACAGCTATATAACTATACAGCTGTATAACGATACAGCTGTATAGTTAAATGGCTATATAGTTATATAGCTATATAACTATACAGCTGTATAGTTATATAGTTATATATAACTATACAGCTGTATAGTTATATAGCTATATAACTATATAGTTGTATAGTTATATAGCTATATAACTATATAGTTATATAGCTGTATAGTTAGATAGCTGCATAGTTAGATAGTTATACTAGCAGCAGTACCCAGCGTTGCCTGGGTAGGTAAAATAATATCTGCTTTGATGAAAAGGTGTTGATCTTAGCGACTGCTTCTCGATGACTCATCTATGGCCACACACAGGCCATGCGGGGAAGGGTGGTGATGACCTATATCCCTGAGAAACGCGGGTGACTGACGAAGAGGTATGCTGAAGGAGGGAGGTAATGACCTCTAACACTAAGCCAAATTTCCTCACGCTACTTGATTGGAAACCGATGAATTCTCAAATACACAACTAAAAGCTCAGATGACGTTAGTGGCCATCGTTTTGCCTTTGACCATCTATAAGATGTGCAATGATAGGTTCTATCGTAGTACAAAAGTTGAACCAAATAAATTGATTTGTGTGTGAGGTGGAGCCAAAGTTTCGAATTTGAACGAAATCGGTTGAAAAATGTGGGAGCTAGAGCCGAAAGGGCGGAAATTAGAGCGAAAAGGTGGTATTTTCGAATATTTAAGCGGCTGTCACGCCGTTCCTGATGAAAAAATCCAAAATGTAAAGCGACTTTAAGACGTGAAATAATCAGATCTAGCGTAGGGTAAAATTTGAATAAAGTAGGTTGATTAATGTGGGAACTAGAGCCGAAAAAGTGGAAATTTGAGTCTAAAAGTCGTATTTTTGAATATTTAAGCGGCTGCCACGCCGTCCCTGGACAACAAATGCAAAATATAACGCCATTACAGGATGTGCCATGATAAATTCTATTTTGCTTTAAAATTTGAACGAAATCGGTGGCAAAATGTGGGAGCTAGAGCCAAAAATCTTATTTTTCGATACCTAAAAAAAGGTGACACCCCTATCGATTTTTATCTGCAGAATGACCCCGGAATAAAAAAAACGATACGCTGATATATAGAAAACACTCCCCAATGACTAATCTATGAGCCTGTAAATTTCATGAAAATCGGTCGTAAGATGTAGGCCCCTATAGGTAATACACAGAAACACAGAGACACACACACACACATACTTAATTTTATATATATACAGATAGCTATATAACTATACAGCTGTATAGTTATATAGCTGTATAGTTATATAACTATACAACTATACAGCAATACAGCTATACAGCTATACAACTATACAGCTATACAGCTATATAGCTGCATTGCTATATCTTTGTGTTTCAATCTCATGTAATACTGTGTTTTCCTTTGCTAGACAACAACAAAGCAAAATAAGTGAAAAAAGAAGGAACGGATTTGACATCTAAAATTTCAAACATGTGCAAGTAATTCAGAGAAGTTAAAAATGTCTTTAGAAAAATATCCCATTGACGGCGGCGGTTCTACTCTTATTTATTTAAATGTCTGAAGAAAACGAAGGAGAGAAGAAAAAATAAAGACAGACAGATAGTTTAATGATATTTGTGACTTGAAGAAAGATGTGTTTATTCCGCAGTTTAATTTACAAGGGGATGCTAAAACATGGCTGGGGTGGAGGAAGCTGTCTCTGTGGCTAGTGTTGCCATTTAGAAGTAGAAGCCTAAACTCTGCTTTCAATGAGAGACATTACTGAGCCTTAACCAATGAAATATACTGTATTTTAGTTAATTAATGAAGAATTTATGAAAGATTTACTAAAATTATTAAGATGGTGTAGGGTGTTGGATTGGCAGTATCGGTAGAGCGTCAGACAATAGCTTGCGATCTATGTATTAGATATATAAAAATTAGGTAGTAGCATGTGCTTACGCCGTATTTGACTAAATAAAATTAGTCTGTTAGTTGGGATTTTAAAAAACCCTCTGGATGGAAAAAAGGATGTGTATAGACGTACATAGGATATGACGCCACATCTTTGGTTTGACGGACCAATGTGTTACCATTACACCAATATGCCACCCATATTTCTTTCCATTCAATTAGAAGCTATATAATCATAGCAGGTATATATATATATATATATGTATATAAATAGGGAGACACAAAGCAGGCTTTGTTTTGAAACAGCTAGTGAATTTGAAAATTAGGTAGTAACTTGTGCTTAAACTGTGGTGCCGCGTTGGTGTAATGGTAACACATTGGTCCGGCAAACCAAAGATATGAGTTTGTGTCCCATGTATGTCAATACACATGTTACTATCTAATTTTCAAATTCACAAGCTGTTTCTAAACAAAGCCTGCTTTGTGTCTCCATATATATATATATATATATATATATATATATATATATATATATATATATATGTATGTGTGTGTGTGTGTGTGTATGTGTGTGTGTGTGTGTGTGTGTGTGTGTGTGTGTGTGTGTGTATTATAAAGTGTTGGGACCAAACAGCTGAGCTCTTACCCTTTCAACAGCTATTTCTGTTGAGTAATAGTCTAACCAGTATCAAACTGAATCCATCCTGATTTATATATATATATATATATATATATATATACTGTAAAGTGTTTGTGTAGGTGTCATGAGGAAAAGTACCCTGTACATACTATAAAGTGGTCGTGTTATGACAAAAAGTACCCTGTACACACTATAAAGTGGTCGTGTCATGACAAAAAGTACCCTGTACACACTATAAAGTGGTCGTGTCATGACAAAAAGTACCCTGTACACACTATAAAGTGGTCGTGTCATGACAAAAAGTACCCTGTACACACTATAAAGTGGTCGTGTCATGACAAAAAGTACCCAGTCTACACTGTAAAGTGGTCATGTAGGTGTCATGACAAAAAGTACCCTGTACACACTATAAAGTGGTCGTGTCATGACAAAAAGTACCCAGTCTACACTGTAAAGTGGTCATGTAGGTGTCATGACAAAAAGTACCCTGTACACACTATAAAGTGGTCGTGTCATGACAAAAAGTACCCAGTCTACACTGTAAAGTGGTCATGTAGGTGTCACAACAAAAAGCCCCCAGTCCACACTGTAAAGTGGTCGTGTAGGTGTCACGACAAAAAGTACCCAATACACATTGTAAATGATGTTGGTGCTAGGAAGGGCATCCAGCTGTAGAAACCAAGCCGAAATCAGTCCTGTATTAGCAATGCATGGCCACCTGACCTAGCATTACCCATAACATGGCAACTCATCTAACCCATGCTAGCGTGGAAGAATGGATATAAAATGGTGATGATGATATATACATACCCCCATAATGTTTATGGCAGTGAATTGGCGGAGTCATTAGAACGTCAGATAGAATGCCTTGTGGTATTTGTTTCGACTCTAAGTTAAAATCCCGCCGAGAACAAGTTTGCCTTTCACCCATTCCAGGTTGATAAAAAAAAGTACCAGTCTAATACTGGGGTCGATTCTTCCTCTATATCTCTTTCTCACTTCCATTCACTCACTCTCTATTCTTCTCTGGAAGAAATCTGCTGTATAAAGACCTGGAGGGAGACATGGGCTCCGGCAGGTTTAAAACTACCCTAGAAGTACTAAGTCAGGTGTTACGAGACCAAGTATACATACAATGAAACTACCCTAGAAGTACTATGTCAGTCAGGTGTTACGAGACCATGTATACATACAATGTTTATATGTATTAATAATGTTTATATATACCCACATATAAGTCTCATAACATGTAATCTATATATCTCTGAGTTAACTTTAATAGCTACACACAGGCACTATTCAATGTCTGTATTACTGATATGCCTCTTCTAGTAACCTAATCTATATTATATTCACATATGTACTGCATGGGTTTACCCCCCCCCCCCCCCCCCCACACACACACACACTTTATGTACTGCATGGGTTTACCTCCACTTTATGTACTGCAGGTTTACACCCCAGTTTAACTACTGCATCAATATCTCACAAGTTATGGGACAATTTCTATTTTTAGAAAATGTTCTAAGTGTCTGCTATCAATCTTGTATATAACCATCAGATATCTCCTGTGTAACCATCAAATATCTCCTGCGTAACCATCAGATATCTCCTCTGTAACCAACAGATATCTCCTTTGTAACCATGAGATATCTCCTGTGTAACCATCAGATATCTCTTGTGTAAGCATCAGATATCTCATATATAACCATCAGATATCTCCTGTGTAACCATCAGATATCTCATGTGTAACCATCAGATATCTCTTGTGTAACCATCAGATATATCCTGTGTAACCATCGGATATCTCCTGTGTAACCATCAGATATCTCCTCTGCAACCATCAGATATCTCATATGTTACCATTAGATATCTCATATATAACCATCAGATATCTCATGTGTAACCATCAATTATCTCTTGTGTAACCATCAGATATATCCTGTGTAACCATCAGATATCTCTTGTACAACCATCAGATATCTCCTGTGTAACCATCAGATATCTCTCGTGTAACCATCTGATATCTCATGTGTAACCATCAGATATCTCTTGTGTAACCATCAGATATCTCCTGTATAACCATCACATATCTCCTGTGTAACCATCACATATCTAATATGTAACCATTAGATATCTCATATATAACCATCAGATATCTCATGTGTAACCATCAGATATCTCATGTGTAACCATCAGACATCACATGTGTAACCATCTGATATCTCATGTGTAACCATCAGATATCTCATGTGTAACCATCAGATATCTCATATATAACCATCAGATATCTCATGTGTAACCATCAGATATCTCATATATAACCATCAGATATCTCATGTGTAACCATCTGATATCTCATATGTAACCATCCGATATCTCATATATAACCATCACATATCTCATATGTAACCATTAGATATCTCATGTGTAACCATCAGATATCTCATGTGTAGCCATCAGATATCTCATATATAACCATCAGATATCTCATGTGTAACCATCACATATCTCATATGTAACCATCCGATATCTCATATATAACCATCACATATCTCATATGTAACCATCAGATATTTCATGTGTAACCATTAGATATCTCATATATAACTATCAGATATCTCATATATAACTATCAGATATAAGATATCACATCATATATGAGTTATCATAAGATAACACAAGTGTTTATTGTTTCGGTATTGAAATAGTGAGATATTTTAAACCCTGATATTTCATACTGATATCTCAGGTAAAACAGACTTTCAACAAATATACAATATTGACTTCTGAGATTGGTGTAGAAGTCGGACCTTCGTAAAGACCTGAAGATCCATCTCTTCGTTGCTGTATTGGGGTCTGTGCTGCTGTACGGGTCTGAGACTTGGACACTGACCAAGAAACTCACTCAGATGGTGGATGGGTGCTACACGAGAATGCTGAGGATGGCTCTGAACATTAATCAGTATACACTGAGGGTGAAGAACTCAGAGCTGTATGGGAGCTTCCCAAAAGTCAGCTCGAAAGTGACACAGAGGAGACTGAGGTTAACTGGACATGCTCACAGACATCCAGAGTTGACACTGCACTCAGTGCTCCTGTGCATGGACACACTGGAAGAGGAAGACCGAGGTTAACATATGTTGATGCCCTAAGGAGAGACACTGGTCTGTTGGAGATGCAGGACATGGCAGCGATGATGAGGGACAGAGTCCGCTGGAGAGAATTCGTCCATGGACCTCGGGAATTTTACCCGCCCTAGATAGATATAATAAAATATAGTCTAAAATTCCTCAAAGATCGTAATTGTACATTTTGTACATTTTCCAAAAACACTATTGACATAACTAAGATGATATTGATATCGAAATATAAAATATATACAAAATATTGAACAGAGATCTCAAGTGTTGAATAATCACCCCAACCTAAAAACTAACAAGTGAACAAAACTTCATTTTTTTTTCTTAATATATCTATCATACTTAGCATTGATGCTTGTGCGACATTCAGGGATGGTTAGCTCTTACAATACCACTGGTGGGCCATCTCCAAATCAAATCAGTCCTCTGTTTTCTATTCTCTGTAATCCTGTTATCTTATGAAATTAATTCTGCAATTAACACCTGATGAAATTGTCTAAATTTTACATCATGATCGGATGATGAAACTGGGCCATTGAAATATGTATAGTGTTTAGTGGAATTAAAATGGGATGATGGCTGTTCTTGCGGTATAAAGTAACGTTCAAATATTTTTCTCGATTCTTCTCTCCATTCGAATCCATTCATTCAATCACTATTCTATGTCCTAATTTCACACTATATCATATTTTCACCATTCTATATCATATTTTTTCTCTAAAAATAATATTTTCCCTATCACCGCATTTTCTCTATCGTATTTTCTTAAACAAAACAAATCTTGTATTTTCATTTATTGTTAAATTATGCCAAAAATACGGCGATCTTATCTTAAACCTTACATTCTCGCTAACAACCCATCATCCCTCCCACCCGCCCCCACGCACCACCATTATTACGTGAACCAATCATAAGTCAGAGGCCCATACTATCGCTTAACTGGTTGCTTTTCGATATGATGGATGGACTACGGAATTCTGGAGAGTTGAAGAGAGAAAAATGTGGACGCTCAGCGACAATGCCAAAGATAAAGACAAATTCACCTCGTGGACGAGAATGAAAGCACTCCGCCTTGTTTCGGCCCAGGATGGCTAACATAACCCCATCCCCCCCGCGCCCCACCGCTCCCACCCTCCAAACGCAATCCAAAACTTCAGAGTTGGTACCATGAATGTAGGCACCTTAAAGAGTCGCTCTAACGAGGTTGTAGAAATGCTTGAACGTAAGGAGGTCGATGTTTGTTGTATTCAAGAGACCAGGTGGAGGGGAGGGTCGGCTAGATTCATCGTGGGTAAAGAACGATGCTATAAGCTTTTCTGGGTGGGAAATGACAATGGGTTGGGTGGGGTAGGAATCATGGTAGCAGAAAAGTGGGCAGATAAGATAATAGACGTAAATAGAGTGAACGACAGAATAATTAAAATAAGACTTGTCCTCAATAAAACTACGGTGACAGTAATATCTGCGTACGCACCACAATCCGGACTGCCCGGTGCTATAAAAGACAGATTCTACGAGACACTGATGCTCGCTACCTCCCAAATAACCGACAGTGACTATATAGTTATTGCAGGCGACCTAAATGGTCACGTTTGACAACATTGTGACGGCTATGATGGAATCCATGGAGGCTATGGGTTTGGTACTAGAAATGAGGAAGGCTCCAGAATCCTGGAATTCTGCGACGCAAATAACTTAACTATCTGTAACACTAACTTCAAAAAACGAGACAATCACTTGATCACCTATAGATCGGGGGAATACACAAGCCAGGTAGATTATATCCTTACCAGAAGACGTGACAGAGTGTCTGTTGTTAACACTAAATCCCTCCCCCATGAAGAATTCACCTCCCAACATAGACTGATAATTAGCGACCTCATAGTCAGGACGAGACGTACTAGACAGCGGAAGAGGACTATCCTCAGGAGAAAAATATGGCAGCTAAAGGACCCCATAGCCAGAAATAAATTTCAAAGCATATTACTTGACGCTTTCGACAGTAAGGAAGAGCAATTAGAGTCGTATAATATAGAGGAACAGGGGGAATTCCTGAGAGCAAACCTGCTGACGGCGGCAGACGAAGTCTGTGGCTGGAGCAGGCCTGTAGGTAGGAGGAGAGTAACATGGTGGTGGAACAGTAAGGTGGAGGAGTCAATTAAGGCCAAAAAGCAGGCTTGGAAAGCATGGCGGGATGGGGGAAGTAGAGAAGACTATCAGGTGGCCAGGAGGGAAGCTAGGAGACAAGTGTACTTCGCAAGAAGGGAAGCAGAGGAAAGAAAGTCCAAGCATGTTCTACAACGTAGCTTGGAAGTGTCACTACGAAAGGCTTCTAAATGAGGAGAACAAATGGGAGAAAGACAGTCTCCCCCACATCGACCCAATAGAGGGGCCAGCAGTGTTAGTCCAGGGTAGTACAATAAGCAAGGCAATCAAAGATATGAAGACGGGTAAGGCGGCTGGTCCTTCGGAAATAGTTGCTGAGATGCTGAAGGCATCTGGTTCGGTGGGACACACCATGGTCACCCGGATAGTTAACCAAGTCGTACAGAATGGGGTTGTTCCGAAGGACTGGCGTAGCAGCATCATCGTTAACTGCTATAAGGGAAAAGGAGATGCCCTTGATAGGAGTAACTATAGAGGCATTAAATTAATCGACCAGGTCATGAAGGTCACGGAAAAAGTAATAGCGCAACTAATCAGAGAGAGAATTGATCTAGATGAAATGCAGTTCGGATTTGTGTCAGGCAAAAGTACCACAGACGCTCTTTTCATTGTACGACAACTACAGGAGAAGTACCTAGCTAAAAGTAAACCCCTATACTTAGCTTTCGTCGACTTGGAGAAAGCCTTCGACAGAGTCCCCCGTTCCATTATCTGGTGGTCTCTTAGAAAACTAGGTGTTGACGAATGGCTTGTGAGAGCTATACAAGCCATGTATAAAGAAACAGTCAGTAAGGTTAGAATTAACAACGAATATAGTGAAGAGTTTAGCGTAAAAGTTGGTGTCCATCAGGGCTCTGTTCTTAGCCCCCTACTATTTATTATTGCCCTTCAGGCTATAACAGAGGAGTTCAAGACCGGCTGCCCATGGGAACTCCTATACGCAGATGATCTAACGCTCATAGCTGAATCAATGACCGAACTAGAGAAGAAATTCCAAACATGGAAGCACGGCCTAGAATCAAAAGGCCTTAAAATTAACCTGGCTAAGACTAAAGTTCTAGTTTGTAGGAAAGAAAATAAGGCGGCAGTCCCATCTGGGAAATGGCCATGCTCAGTGTGTAGGAAAGGCGTAGGTAGAAACTCCATTTTATGTCCCAAATGCAAAGTATGGGTGCATAAAAGATGTAGTGGGATCACAGGTAAGCTAACTAAGAACATAGATTTTACATGTGGCCGGTGCTCTGGTGCAATAAGTAGCAGCAAGTGCCCACAAAATACTAGCTCCTTCAACTGCGTAGAGGGTTCTATAGAAATAGTGGACAGCTTCCGTTACCTGGGTGACAAAATCAGCAGTGGGGGAGGGTGCTCTGAAAGTACAGTAGCTAGAGTCAGAACTGGATGGAAAAAGTTCAGAGAGCTTATACCACTATTAGCCGCTAGAGGGTTCTCCCTAAAAATGAAAGGCAGGTTATACGATGCCTGCATACGAACAGCAATGCTGCATGGCAGTGAGACCTGGGCATTGTGTGCAGAGGATATACGCAGACTAGAGAGGAACGAAGCTTGCATGCTCCGCTGGATGTGCAATAGTAATATACGTGAACGGCAAAGCATAAACGAACTAAGGAAAAAATTAGAAATAAGAGGGATCAGATGTTGTTTACTCGAGAGAAGGCTACGTTGGTACGGTCACGTGATGCGCATGAAAGACGACAGCTGTATAACAAAGTGCAGGGCAATAAAGATAGACGGTAGCCACGGAGTAGGCAGACCCAGAAAAACATGGGATGAGCTGATAAATTCCGACCTCACACGCTTACACCTCTCCAAGACAATGTCACTGGACCGAGACCTTTGGCGGTACTCAGTAATAGAGAAGACCCGCCTTACCTAAATACAAAGTAAAAACCTACTACAGTCAGTAGGCATCTCTATCAACCCCCGTCCCACCCCCCCCCGTCCCACCAGCTCCACCCCATCCACACCGCCCCTTTCAATGTAAAGTTATGTTGGTCCCACAACATCCAGGCCGAAACAAATGTGATCGTGTAGGTGTCACGACAAAAAAACACACAGTCCACGCTGTAAATGTGGCCGTGTAGGCAACACGGTAAAAACCTCCCAGCCCCACACTGTAAATGTGGTTGGTGTTAGGAAGGGCATCCAGCCGTAGAAAACCCGCCAGACAGTCCACGCTGTAATGTGGCCGTGTAGGCAACACGGTAAAAACCTCCCAGCCCCACACTGTAAATGTGGTTGGTGTTAGGAAGGGCATCCAACTGTAGAAAACCCGCCAGACAGTCCTATGCGAGCAAGACAACCACTCTTGCCTCAAGTGGGAAAACCCCCGTCCAAACCCATGCAAGCGTGGAACACGGACGCTAAACCTGATGATGATGATGATGATGATATATATATATATATATATATATATATATATATATATATATATATATATATATATTTATATATGGTGGCTGCAAACTCTGCTAAGAGTATTGCAATCACTTGTCAGATTACAGAAAATGGTGCACCTTTAGGCTACAGCCAGCCACACTAACCTGTAACAGATCCTGAACAACCAATGCCTGTGCTTTGAAGGTTTTTTAAGTGTGGAAAGACCTTGCACTCGACCAATCCCACTATCTGAGCATCGAAAACATTACCCAAAAAGGAGAACTTGTCAACATCATTGGATGATTCCGAAGCCACAGGTTTTTTTTCAGAGTTTCCCTCTCCTAGAAAGGTGTTGTGCTTTCTAGGATTGCAATACTCTTAGCAGAGTTTGCAGCCACCATATATAAATATATATATATATATATAATGAAAAATAAAAGTTACGGGAGAAAGAGGGGAATATCCATCGTCAGTTGTCTGCTAGGAATCATAGGTATTTCTTCGCGTTAGAGACAAGATACCTCAGCCTAGGGTGAACAATAATTAAAATAAGTTATTGGGATTAAAAAAAGGTGGGGTGGGTGGCATGTAAACTGGGGGCCTTTCACGCCCAGGTGGAAAAAAAAGTACTATTTGGATGGCCATTGACTCTGTTGAGTTCCTCTGCCCTTTGCCGGGTCTTGTATTTCATCCTGCAGGGTGTCCAAATGTCACCCTCCTCACCAAGTAAACTTGGTGGGGTTGCCGGTTTAGTCGCCGACGACCCAGCTATGAGATAGGTTGTACTGTCAGGTCACTCGAGAGTGACCTGACAGGAGTATATTATAAAAATAAGTTAACTTCCCCGTACCCGCCCCCGCCCCCACTCGCCAGCATTATTATTTGGCCCAATCATAATTTAGCGGCTTATAATATGTTTCTCTTACCAATCTTTTTCACAAAACCACCGCCTCGGCTATCACTTCTTAAGTTTAGTCGTGGTTGCTTCTCGATATGCTAGATGGACTATAGAATTCTGGTGAGTCTGAAGAATCTGGACACTCAATGACAATGTCAAAGATAAAGACAAATTCACCTCATGTTGCCGGAAGAGAATGCAAGGACTCCTCTTTATTTTGGCCGTGGATGGCTAACATAACCCATCTCCATCACCCCTCCCTGCGCCTCCAACCTATCCTTCTCACCCACCCAACGCAATCCAAAACTTCCGAGTTGGTACCATGAATGTAGGCACCTTAAAAGGTCGCTCTAACGAGGTTGCAGAGATGCTTGAACATAAGGAGGTCGATGTTTGCTGTGTTCAAGAGACAAGGTGGAGAGGTGGGTCTGCTAGATTCATTGTAGGTAAAAACGATGCTATAAACTTTTCTGGGTGGGAAATGACAATGGGCTGGGTGGAGTAGGAAAATGGGTAGATAAGGTAATAGACGTAACTAGAGTGAACGACAGAATAATTAAAATAAGACTTGTCCTAAATAGAACTACTGTGACAATAATATCCGCTTATGCACCCCAATCTGGTCTACCTGACGTTATAAAAGACAGATTCTATGAGTCGCTAATGCTCACTACCTCCCAAATAACTGACAGTAACTACATAATTATTGCTGGCGACCTAAATGGTCACGTTGGACAACATTGTGACGGCTATGACGGAATCCATGGAGGCCATGGGTTTGGTACTAGAAATGAGGAAGGTTCAGAATCCTGGAATTCTGTGACGCTAATAACCTAACTATCTGTAACACAAACTTCAAAAAAACGAGACAATCACTTGATCACCTATAGATCAGGGGAACACGCCAGTCAGATAGATTATATCCTTACTAGAAGACGTGACAGAGTGTCTGTTGTAAACACTAAATCCCTCCCCCGTGAAGAATACACCTCCCAACATAGCCTCATAGTTAGCGACCTCATAGTCAGGACGAGACGTACTCGACAACAGAGGAGGACTACCCCAAGGAGAAGAATATGGAAGTTAAAGGACCCCACAGCCAGTAACAAATTTAAAAGCATATTACTTGATGCTTTTGACAGTAAGGAAGAGCAATTAGAGTCGTACAATATAGAGGAACAGTGGGAATTCCTGAAAGTTAACCTGCTGAAGGCGACAGATCAAATCTGTGGCTGGAGCAGACCTATAGGCAGGAGGAGAGTAACTTGGTGGTGGAACATATATACATATATATATATGAAAGCGTGCGTTGAAACCGATATTGTTATGCTTTGGGAGGGCCATGTTGCCAATAAGAAACACACACACCAGTTGCTTTCACTCCAATTTATTATAAATTAAATTTATAAATTTAAGAATTTATAAATTTCCGGTTGGTTGGTTGGTTCCACAACCCGACGGTTGTTCATATATTGTCAAAGTTCTTTCGTCACACATTCTGTGACCTCTTCAGTGACTGGAGATTCTTTTCTTTGTTTTTGTGCCTCTCCTTTGTTCTGTCCTACGCCATCTTGTTTTTGTGTGTGTTGTGTGCTTAGTTTGCGCATGTGTTACATCTGGGTGTTTGTGTGTGTTTATATTTGTTTATTTATTTGTTTATTTACATGTTACTGGTTGGTTGTTTGTTCTATGTGTGTGTGTGTTTTCATTTTGTCCTTAATTGTAAGTTGTGATGTTGCTATTCCATTCATGTTTTGGTTGGAGTTCATTTATGTTTATTGCCTCTGTGATTTGTCTAAACATTGCGTCTTTTCTGTGTGTAGATTCTATTTTTATTTCTATGTTCTCTAATTTACCCTTATGTTCTATTTTAGCATGTTGGTGGAGTACAGATGATTCTTTTCTATCTTGAAGAGGTCACAGAATGTGTGACGAAAGAACTTTGACAATATATGAACAACCGTCCGGTTGTGGAACCACCCAGCCAACCGGAAATTTATAAATTCTTAAATTTATAAATTTAATTTAAAATAAATTGGAGTGAAAGCACTGGTGCGTGTGTTTCTTATTGGCAACATGACCCTCCCAAAGCATAACAATATATATATATATATATATATATATATATATATATATATATATATATATATATATAGGAACGAGTAGGACCCCGACGGCTGAGCTCAAGCGGTTTCGACGGCTAATCCAGAATTAGACGTCGAAACAGCTTGAGCTCAGCTGTCGGGGTCCTACTCGTTCCTATTACCCACTCTACTACCCTAAGTATTGAGTACTTTGGTGCGTTATGGTCCATCTGGTTCCGTACCACATTTCCTTCGTTTTATATATATATATATATAAAGAATGAATAATAACAGGTAGACATCATAAAAAGGTAATTTATTCTGTGTGCTTACAAATGTTTCCACGGATAATCCTATATCTAATATATATATATATATATATATATATATATATATATATATATATATATAATAATAATAATAATGAAATTATTATGTAAAGTGCTTAGGTGCACTACAACTCGTCAAAGGTGTATGTATAGTACATAGAATAATACACAAATGTCAGGGAAGTACATGTGTGTATGTGTTAGCTGTAGTGTTGGCGGATCTCGGGAAGCATGGAGGCCTTAAAGGATGCAGTGTCTCGACAGCTAACCACTGATGCAGGTAGTTTGTTCCATGCTTCAGCAACTCTGAGCGTGAAAAAATGTTTCCGAAAGTCATGGGAACTGTGCTGTTTTCTTACTTTGTGGGCATGTCCACGTGTGTTAGGCACATGGAAATCAAAAAGGTACTCAGGATTGTTGTTGGCAACATGGTTAACAATTTTGTGGGTGTTTACCAGTCAGTTGCCAGGCGTCGGAGCTTCAATGAATCCATGCCCAGGGAAGCAAGGCGCTCAGAGTATGGTAGATGCCTGATGGAGGGTATTCGCTTGGTTGCACGTCTCTGAACAGTTTCTAGGCGGTCAATGTTCTGAGAAAGATAGGGGTTCCAGACTGGTGATGCAAATTCTAAGTGTGGTCGCATCATAGCTGTATACAGCCTTAAATAGATATCTGGAGAGCGGCTGACAAAGGTCTTGCTGAGTGATGCTAAGACACCCTCGGCCCTCTTGACAATTTTAGAGACGTGCCTCGTCCAACGCAAATCGCTGCTGACCGTAATGCCCAGGTCACGTTCACAGGAAGACTTCTTGATATTAGTGCTGTGGAGGGAGTATGTGGACGCTGGGTTTTTACTCCCAAAATGCATGGTGGTGCACTTGTCCACAGCTAGCTTGAGTTGCCAGTCTGAGATCCATTGTTGCATTGTGTCCAGGTCAGACTGCAAGCAAGATCTATAGTGTTCAGGATCTGTCCTTTTTATCTCAAGGTACAGCTTGATGTCGTCTGCGTACTTTAGTACTGTGGCATTCTTTAAGTTGGCATCTATGTCATTAATATATGCCCCAAACAAAAGGGGGCCAAGAACAGATCCCTGTGGTACACCAGATGACATCTCATATGGTGAGGAATGCTGTCCCAGAACCGTGACTACCTCTCTTCGACTGAGAATGAAGGACTTCAACCAGTTAAAAAGATCATCCTTCACACCCATTGCAGAGAGTTTTGCCATAAGCCTTTTGTGTGGCACAGAATTGAAGGCCTTCGCAAAGTCAAGGTAAACAACATCCACCCATGAGCCGCCATCAGTGATCCGGGTGATGTCCTCAAGAAACTCTATCAGTTGATCACAGCAGCTGGAGTTGGGGATAAATCCAAATTGCGAGGGCCGGATAAGACTGTGAGAGCTCCAGAAGTTCCAAAGTGTTTCTCTGACACAGGATTCCATCAGTTTGGCGATGCAACTAGTAAGACTGACTGGACGATAATTCACCCTTTTTGAACAGAGGAATGACACTGGCAGTTTTCCACTGTTCTGGAGTAGCACTGTTGTTCAGACAGAATTGGAAGAAGAGTGATAACTGGTGTAGAAGGAAGTACCCACCACGTTTAAGAAGCAGGTACGTAACACCAGGAGAGGCATGGTTGCGTTTATTTTTTAGGTGACGTCGCAGCATTGCAGGTGTAAATTCCATGGTTGTAATAGAGTCCGGTGTCATAGGTGGTGGAGATGGTACACTCTGGTCTTCAATAGTGAAAATGCCTGCATAGCATTCAGCAATGAGCTCTGCGCATTCCTTGGGGTCGTCAGTAACCTGGCTTGTGTGGGGATTGCGAAGAGGACCAACTGGAGAGTGAGGCCTCTGCTTTGAGTGAACATACTTCCAGAACACCTTACTGTCAGGGCTGGTTGCTATGCGCTGCTCAAATTGAAGCACTGCCTTTTTTGTCACCTGTTTGAGGTGGTTGGACGATCTATTTCGCCTCTTCCTACTAATGTCTGATTTGTTCAGCATTGCGCCGTTCTTTTCTGGCAAGACGGACTGCTGCAGTCTCCCAAATTGCGCTTTTGGGATGTTTTTTCCGCTTACGTGGCACCGATGCTGCACATGCTGTCCATATTGAGCTCAGGATGTTCTGGAGTACAATGTTGACATCTCCAGAGTCGTAGAACTCAAGCCAGTTTGGCCGTTGCAATTCGGTGCAGTAACAGTTCCAGTCTGCTTTATTCCAGTCAAAGTGAGCAGTTTGGAGATGGTTGTGGTTCTTGTTACTGCCCATGAGGGATAGATTGGCAATGATCATAGCATGATCAGAGTCACCTAAAGGTTCCTCAGCAGTAACACTAATGACCGTTTCAGGAGTAGTGGTGAAGAGTAGGTCCAAAGTGTTGTCACCTCTCGTTGGGGAGGTGACCACCTGGGACCAACTCGAGTCCAGCACTAGCTCAAGGAAGTCATTTGCACTTGGCGGCCAACGAAAGGTATCCCAGTCAATCTCAGGGTGATTGAAGTCACCTACAATGAAAACATAAGTGGCTGTCTTCCTGGCAGCAGCTCTGAGGATATCACAAAGTTGAGTGTCCTGATGGTAATTTGGGGGACGGTAAACGACTCCAAGTAGCAGTGTTGACATGGTCATACGTATATCGCAGAAAAAAACTTTCTGCTGTGATTGGTTCAAATCAGCACAAGGAATTGCCGACAGATTTGACCGAACGTAGACCATTACACCACCACCACGACGATTAATGCGGTCTTTACGAAACAGGTTGTAGCCAGTCATGCTGAAAACCCCATCACAGAGTAAGGGATGTGCCCATGTTTCCGTGACTGTAATGAAGTCAGGGTTGATACTTTTGACGTAGGAGTCAAAAAGATGAATCTTATTGCATAGACTACGTGCATTCAAGGACAACAATTTGTACCTTGATTCCAGTCTATGATTATGTGCAGGGGATGGCAGGTTGTTCTGAATTAGTTTCCCAGAGTTTTTTCAGTTTCTTTATTGTCAGTTGTTGTGGGTACAGTGTTTTCAGACCAGCTGGTGTCTCTTTTCCATTATTCGCCAGCGTTAACAAACTTCCATATCTGCCCATCATCTCGTAGGCTGAAGCTTTCATGTTCTGCCGAGCTGCGGTTTAAGGAAGCTGCAGCACGCAACTTTGGGCGGACATCAGGTGGAGGACCAGGGCGTGTTCGGAAAGCAATCCGACTTTCACGCCTAGCTTTATCAGAGGCTACAAGGTATGAAGGTGCCTCAGTTGAGTTTGAAAACGACAGTCTAATTAACCTGGGTTTCGGGCCTGGTCGGCCAAGGCGTAGAGCACCCTTTGCGGGAGCACAGCCCAGGTCTTTGGATTAACTGGCAGCAAATGCCTGAAGATCAACTATGTCTTCTGGTACACCAATGGCAATCACTTCGTGGTTTGCAGATTCAGTGGCATTCTCAATGCGTCTAGGTTCAACATGAGGTACGCGGAGATTTTTTAACAAGGCACTCCAGTAAGATCCCTCATTGTTGGGTTCTACACGAACGCTTGATTTTATTTCCGCTATTTCTTGACGAAACATAAGTCAATTGCATGAACTCATACATAATCCTTTATTTACTGCTATATATATATTTCGATGATAGCCATTGAATGGCTATGATCTCATCAGGCAGTTAGTCAGTTCTTAGATATGCCAGCTCTGTGTGTATAGTGTTGATGGTATCAGAGCTTTGGGACATATATATATATATATATATATATATATATATATATATATATATATATATATATATATATATAAATATATATATATATATATATATATATATATATATATATATATATATATATATATATATATATATATATATATGTCCCAAAGCTCTGATACCATCAACACTATACACACAGAGTGGCATATCTAAGAACTGAAAATTGCAAACTCGACTGTCACCACATATCATGAACCTGAAGATTGCGAAAGCATGAAAGTACTTGTTCAATTAACACTTAGAATTTAATATTCTATCATACTATTTCATTATAATACCATATTATATATATTTTAAAGGATTGTAAATAAAACGAGTAAATCAGACAAAGTTGGAATTCCTCTTATTAATATAATCTTCTATACACAATCATACACACCCGTGTATATTTACCTATCTCTCTCTCTCTCTCTCTCTCTCTATATATATATATATATATATATATATATATATATATATATATATATATATATATATATATATATATATATATATATTTATATATATACATTGTTATACTTGGGGAGGGTCATATTTGTGTAATATTGCCAGAATTAATAACAGAACACACTCACTGTTTGGTTGGTTTTCGCTTCTCGCTGTCTTTTATATCGGTAATCTAACTTACTCGGTCCTCAATGTTGCCATTGACTGACTGACGGTCAAAAATAATACCTATATATATATATATATATATATATATATATATATATATATATATATATATATATATATATATATATATATATATATTCATTAGTTAAGCAAAACAAGACCACAAGGAAGACATTATTAAAAGATTGTCAACATATTTTAGTTTGATGTAAGGAATGTAGAGAATAATAATAATAATATTAATAATAATTGTTTCTACTTTAGGCACAAGGCCAGCAATAACCCAGTGCATTACTGGTACTTTTATTTTTATCGACCTCGTAAGGATGAAAGGCAAAGTCAACCTCGGCAGGATTTGAACTCAGATCGTAAAGGGACGTAACTATGCTGGAAAGCATGGCGTCCGACCCTCTACCGATACTGCCAATCCACAATAATAATGTCCGTTTACATCTCTCTCTTTAAGATTGGTTACTCTTGAACTGCGCATTAACACACATAAGAGCGGTCACCTAGATGGAACCACCAGTAGCAAAAGTACAAGGACACGTAATCGCCACCGTAACGTCCTGTGGTTCCACGCCCCCCCCCCCTACTCTCGGAGTGTGGTCTCCAACATACCCCGGATGTTCTTCGAAGCCTTAGAGAAGAACTTCCCGCCCAACCAGAGGTATAGAAAAATTCTTAATAGGAACAATATAAAAATATCCTTCTCTACTACTCCTAACCTAGCAGACATCATAGGAACAACGAACCACAGTAAGATCACCAAGACACAGCACCTCGACACAGACGCATCTACACCTGACAATAACTATATCGGCCTTAACTACTCCCTGGCAGCATCCAATAGTGTTGGCAACGGCATCCGCAGACGCAACCAGCATAACCGCGAAATGACTGGGGAACATGCAGGACATGACGTGCGTAATAACAATCGCACCACCCCGCGTGCTGGGGGTTGTAATGGTGCTAACGACAGCTGCGGTAGCGTAGGTAACAACGTAGGCAGCAACAATGATAGCCTTACCGTGGGAAATAGACGGAACCGCGACAGAAATTGCAACTGCCGCGACAGAGGACGCTGCCCCCTTAGAGGATACTGCTTGACTGATAGGGTTATATATAGATGCACTATTACCAGCCACAATAGCGTTAAACATTAAATAGGGTCTACCTCCGGCCCGTTCAAAATTAGGTTTCGAACACATCTCTACTCTTTCACAAATAGAAAACTAAGGCACTCCACTTCGCTCGCGGACTACATCACATCACTAAAGGACTTAAACATCAGCTTCTCCACGCACTGGGAGATTGTCGGCAGGGCTGCACCATACAACTTCAAGAGGAAATGCGATCTTTGCCTCATGGAGCTCTACCACATCATAACTGCACCCCACGAGCTCATCAACAGCAGAGCTGAAACAGCGATACGTTGTACACATCGCTTAAAAATATCCTTCTTCAGATGGGTTAAGGATGAAGAGTGAAACCG
Source organism: Eledone cirrhosa (assembly GCA_964016885.1). Lineage (NCBI taxonomy): Eukaryota > Metazoa > Mollusca > Cephalopoda > Octopoda > Eledonidae > Eledone > Eledone cirrhosa. Next base: position 136,753 of record CAXHJY010000489.1, on the reverse strand, counting down.
TACACCGGATCTCCCTGCAACAAGTCTTAACACCCCGGCGGGCAGGCGCTGCAAAATAACACCCAGGAAACAATCCTTGCGTACCAGACTCAGCCTCAGACAAACAGATGCGGCAAAAAAAAAAAAATTGTCCCGGAAAGACTGCCCTAACACCGGCCAGAGTTACCTCCCTTGACCTGCTGCAAAATCAAAACAAGATATTTTTGCGAGCAATGAACCTTGATGTGGATTTAACCCCCAAAACTCTTTCCGAGCAATATAAGGAACACTTGTTATTATTTATGCCCTTGAGAAGCCCAACTGGGCGAAACGTACGTAGGTGCTGTTTTAAATAAACATGTTTTAACGGTCTATTCTCCGATTTTTTACTTTCCCACGTATATATATATATATATATATAAGTATTGAAGTTTCCGTTGAAAATTGAAAAAGTCATAGGAGTGAAGAGTGCTCTATGTAAGTACCAGAGCTAAATTTAATGTATAATAAACAATACAATATAATTACCTCATTACCAGAGGTTTCCCGAATAAGACGAATACAAGAAACGTCCTAATTCATTCGTCGAACAAGGCATTTTAAATCATAGTGAAATATTTGAAACATCTCCTCAAGAAAGACAAAAGTTTAACGGGCAAAAAAATATATAAATAAAAGTAATGCATGAGATATATATATGCAAGAGATATATATAAAAGTAATGCAAGAGATATATATCACAAATGTACATATGTGTGTATATACAAATGCATATGTATAGTGAAAAAATGTGTGCGTAAGTACATATATGAGGGCAAGCATATCAGTGTATGTGTGACCACAAATACGTATATCATATATGTTGAAAAAGAAATTGTAAGATAATAGAGTTAACGCACATCCAGACTCAGGTACTAAGGATTGAAATATATACACATACAAGTATGAAAGCACGCGTATAAACACACACACACACACGCAACAACATACATGCATGCGATATATACAGGGAAGGGAGTGTATCAGTCATAGCAGTGTCAGGCTGAAGGTCGATATATATATATATATGTATCATCATCATCATCATAATCTTCGTTTAACGTCCATTTTCCACGTTAGCATGGGTTAGACGGGAGTTGTCCCACTTGAGGCAAGGCTGGTCGGGTGACCGTGTCTCGCTCATATAGGACTATCTGGCAGGTTTTCTACGGCTGGATGCCCTTTCTAACACCAACCACATTTACAGTGTGGAACTGGGAACTTTTTACCGTGTTACCTACACGACCACATTACAGCGTGGACTGTGAGTGTTTTTTTGTCGTGACACCTACACGATCTCGATCTCATTTTCTCGTGCTGTTGGTGGGAGTGGGTGGATATGGTAGGGGTAGTGGATTGGAGTGTATATTTGGTTAAGAGGTGCCTACTGACTGTAGGTTTCGCTTTGTACATAGGCAAGGCGGGTCTTCTGTATTACTGCGTAGCGCCAAAGATCTCGGTCCAGAGACATTGTCTTAGAGAGATGTAAGTGTGTGAGATCATCCCAGGTTTTTCTGGGTCTACCTACTCCGTAACTACCATCAATTTTGATCGCCCTGCACTTTTTTATGCAGCTGTCGTCTTTCATGCGCATCACGTGACCATACCAACGTAGTCTTCTCTCAAGTAAACAGCAACTGATCCCTCTTATTCATAATGTCTCACTTAGTTCATTTATGCTTTGCTGTTCACGTATATTACTATTACACATCCAACGGAGCATGCATGCTTCGTTCCTTTCCAGTCTACGCAGGTCCTCTGCACGTAATGCCCATGTCTCACTGCCATGTAGCATTGCTGTTCGTATACAGGCATCATACAAACTGCCTTTCATTTTTAGAGAGAAACCTTTTGTGGCCAACAGCGGTATAAGCTCTCTGAACTTTTTCCATCCCGTTCTGACTCTGGCTACTGTACTTTCAGAACACCCTCCACCACTGCTGATTTCGTCACCCAGGTAACGGAAGTGTCTACTATTTCTATAGAACCATCTGGGCAATAGAAGGAGCTAGTATCCTTGGGACACTTGCTACTTATTGCACCTGAGCATTGGCCACATATAAAGTCTACGTTCTTAGATAGTTTACCTGTGATCCCACTACATCTTTTATGTACCCATACTTTGCATTTGGGACATAAAATGGAATTTATGCCTACTCCTTTCCTACACACTGAGCATGGCCATTTCCCTAAGAGCACCTGCGCCCTATTTTCCTTTCTACAAACTAGAACTTTAGTCTTAGACAAGTTAACTTTAAGGCCTTTTGATTCTAGGCCATGCTTCCATGTTTGTAATTTCTTCTCTAGTTCAGCCATTGATTCAGCTATGAGCGTTAGATCATTTGCGTATAGGAGTTCCCATGGGTAGCCGGTCTTGAACTTCTCTGTTATAGCCTGAAGGGCAATAATAAATAAGAGGGGGCTAAGGACAGAGCCTTGATGAACGCCAACTTTTACACTAAATTCTTCACAATATTCATTGTTAATTCTAACCTTACTGACTGTTTCATTATACATAGCTTGTATAGCTCTCACAAGCCATTCACCTACACCTAGTTTTCTAAGAGCCCACCAGATAATGGAGCGGGAGACTCTGTCAAAAGCTTTCTCCATGTCTACAAAAGCTAAGTAGAGGGGTTTACTTTTAGCTAGGTACTTCTCTTGTAGTTGTCGTACAAGGAAAAGAGCGTCTGTGGTACTTTTACCTGACACAAACCCAAACGGCATTTCATCTAGATCAATTCGCTCTCTTATTATCTTATTAGTTGTGCTATAACTCTTTTTGTGACCTTCATGACCTGGTCAACTAACTTAATGATATATATAAAAATTTCATCTTATATATATATATATATATGCAGAGGTTATATTTAATTTGTTGGGATTCAACAAGCTTAAACATTTTTATAACTGATATAATGCACTCAACAGTTTAGTGGAGTAAATATACAATATATTAATAAATGGAAACTATATTTATAAAACCATAATTATTTTATTATATATATTTCAAGGGCGACCAAGCAAAATTATGGTGCGCTTTCATCAGATAAAATACAGATTTGTTTTATAAATAAATATTCACATACCCGGACAAAAGACAACCTCAACGGTTGAAATTCGCACAGCATCTCTTCACTTGTCATGGTCCTTCGTCATCTCCACCGTGAGCTTCAGCGATCTGAGGTCTGTTCTCACCACCTCCGCCCATGTTTTTCGTGGTCTACCTCTACCACGTCTTCCTTGAACTGGCATTTCCTGACACTTCTTCACCCATCGGTCAACCTCCATGCGCATCACATGTTCATACCACCGCAGTCTCCTCTCTCGCACACTACGTTCTATCCCTCTCAGACACAGTTTCTCTGTCGACACATCCATGCTGGGTCGTTCATGCACATTGACATTGCACATCCAACGGAGCATGCTTGCCTCATTTCTCTCCATCCGTCGCATATCCTCTGCAGTTGCTGCCCATGTCTCACTACCATGCAGAGGAAGCAGCTCCCTAAACTTCTTCCAACTCATCCTTATTCTAGATACTATGGCTTCGGAACACCTCTCTCCCATGCTAATCTGATCTCCTAGGTACTGGAAGCTATCCACCACTTCTATAGCACCCTCCTGCATTTGAAAAATGTGTCTATCAATGCGACTTCTACTGTCTAATTTCCCTGTACATCTACTGCATACGTATTTCTCCCTACCTGTTAGTTTGCCTGCTATCCCACTACATCTCTTGTGTACCCAGGATCTGCATTGTGTGCATTTTATAGAATTTATGCCAGTTCCTTTTCTGCATATCGAACATGGCCATTTCCCTGACGGAATCAGAGTTTTGTCCTCTTTTCTACTCAACACTTTTGTCTTAGCTAGGTTCACTCTCAGTCCTCTTGCTTCCAACTGCTGTTTCCATAGCCAGAATTTATGCTCTAGCTCCTCTACTGATTCTGCTATAAGAACCAGATCGTCAGCATAGAGAAGTTCCCATTGACAGCCAGTCTTAAACTCCTCTGTTATGGCTTGGAGGACTATAATGAACAAGAGCGGGCTGAGGACCGAACCTTGATGTACTCCTACTTGTATCTGGAATTCCTCACAAAAGTCCATTCTTACCCTGACTTTACTGATAGCACCTCTGACCAAAGTTTGCATTGTCCTCACAAGCCATTCCTCAACACCTAGTTTCCTTAGGGACCACCAGATGACAGATCGGGGTACCCTATCAAAGGCTTTCTCTAGGTCAACAAAAGCTAAGTATAGTGGCTTATTCTTCTCTAAGAACCTCTCTTGTAACTGTCTCACCAAGAAGAGGGCATCTGTTGTACTTTTCCCAGGCACAAAACCAAACTGCATCTCATCTAGTTTGACCCTTTCTCTAATTAGTTGTGCTAATATCCTTTCTGCCACTTTCATAACCTGATCCATCACTTTTATACCCCTATAATTGCTCCTCTCCAGAGCATCCCTTTACCTTTGTAGCAATTTATGAGAATACTGCTGCACCAGTCTTTGGGTATGACACCACCATATATAGCTTGATTGATGATGCGTGCAACCAGTTTAGTGCCTACGTTTCCTGATGTCTTCAGCATCTCAGCAACTATTCCCGCTAGTCCAGCAGCCTTACCATTTTTCATTTCCTTAATCGCCTCTTGGACCCTATATTCGTCAATCTCAATAGCTGGTCCCTCTGTCGGATCTACTGAGGGTAATTTCTCTCTCTCCCATTCGTTCTCCACATTCATCAGTCTCTCATAATGACATTTCCCGACCTCCTTTTTCTGATCATTTGTGACACTAAGTGTACCGCATCATTCCGGACATTTATCTCCAACAACATCCTTATTTGCATTGATACACTGCCTTGCAATGTGGAACACTGCACGCCTCTGATCTTACCGTCGCAGAACATTGGCAAACCTCCTACTCTCAGCCTCCATACATACTATATATATATGAATATATGAATTGCAATTACAGTGGTGCCAAACTGTATTATCAGCTTTTGCTTCTCTCTAGGAAAACCTTATATATAGTGTTGGTGACTATTGGTCTTCCACAAAACACTGTGTCCAGGCTTATACATTAGAGAGACAGTCTCTCGGTGCAAACCTATGGTCAGTCATAACGAAAGGAACTCTTTTTTGTGGAATCCGTTTTTGTGGAATGATACATGAGCCCTATTTTTAAAAGGTTCCCAATAAGTGATAAGTCCATTCCCAGATAAGAATAGTAAGAACTGTAAATATTGTTAGGATATTTTCCCACATATTTTGTGAGACATAAATATATTTTTTAGCATGTTTTTTTCTAGGAAGTACCAAATTCGTTTTTTTATGTTAAGAAAAGAAACTTCTGATGTATTTATGAAAACATTATTAAAAAAGTAATTATTATTACTGCAGAACTAAAGAAAATTAAGAAAAGGAAATGTTTAAGATGTTGGATAGAATTGAAAAAGGAGTTCCAGGGAAAAGATAAGAACTAAAGGAAGTTGAGAAATATGCAAGTATTATCAGATGTCTACACAATTGTAGACATAAAGTAAACAAGGTCTTTAGACCATTATTCCTTCTTTTGGATTGGAACACATTTGCTAGAAACAATTATGTTGATCTCATAATAGTGATAATAATTGTTTTTACATTTGGCACAAGGCCAGCAATTACCCAGTACATTACTGCTACTTTATTTTATCGACCACGTAAGGATGAAAGGTAAAGTTAACCTCGGCAGGATTTGAACTCAGAATGGCAAGGGCTGTAACTCTATGCGTCAAAGTATGGCGTCTGACCCTCTGCTGCCATAACAGTGATAATAATGGCTTCTGATTTAGGCACAAGGCCAACAATTTTGGGAGGAGGAGAAAGTTGATTAAATTGCTCCCAGTGTGTTACTGGTACTCTATTTGAACTCAAAACGTAAAGGGTCATAACTCTATGCAGCATAGCATATTGTCTGATGCTCTACCAGTACTGCCAATCTACCATCTTAATAATAATAATTCAAGAATCTGGTTGTGATACCAGTGGGTGTGATACCAATGGGTGTGATACCAGTGGATGTGATACCAGTGGGTGTGATCCAGTGGGTGTGGATGTGATACCAGTGGGTGTGGATGTGACACCAGTGGGTGCAGATGTGATACCAGTGGGTGGATGTGATACCAGTGGGTGTGATACCAATGGGTGTGATACCAGTGGATGTTATACCAGTGGGTGTGGATGTGATATCAGTGGGTGTGATACCAGTGGATGTGATACCAGTGGGTGTGGATGTGACACCAGTGGGTGTGATACCAGTGGATGTGATACCAGTGGGTGTGGATGTGATACCAGTGGGTGTGATACCAGTGGATGTGATACCAGTGGGTGTGATACCAGTGGATGTGATACCAGTGGGTGTGGATGTGACACCAGTGGGTGTGATACCAGTGGATGTGATACCAGTGGGTGTGGATGTGATACCAGTGGGTGTGATACCAGTGGATGTGATACCAGTGGGTGTGATACCAGTGGATGTGATACCAGTGGGTGTGGATGTGATACCAGTGGGTGTGATACCAGTGGATGTGATACCAGTGGGTGTGATACCAGTGGGTGTGGATGTGACACCAGTGGGTGTGATACCAGTGGATGTGATACCAGTGGGTGTGGATGTGATACCAGTGGGTGTGGATGTGACACCAGTGGGTGTGATACCAGTGGATGTGATACCAGTGGGTGTGGATGTGACACCAGTGGGTGTGATACCAGTGGATGTGATACCAGAGGTGTGATACCAGTGGATGTGATACCAGTGGGTGTGGATGTGACACCAGTGGGTGTGATACCAGTGGGTCTGATACCAGTGGATGTGATACCAGTGGGTATGGGTGTGATACCAGAGAGTGTGATACCAGTGGGTGTGATACCAGTATACCAGTGGGTGTGATATCAGTGGATGTGATACCAGTGGATGTGATACCAGTGGGTGTGATACCAGTGGCTGTGATACCAGTGGGTGTGGATGTGATACCAGTGGGTGTGATACCAGTGGGTGTGGATGTGATACCAGTAGGTATGATACCAGTGGATGTGGTACCAGTGGGTGTGATACCAGTGGATGTGATACAAATGGGTGTGACACCAGTGGATGTGATACCAGTGGGTGTGATACCAGTGGATGTGATACCAGTGGGTGTGATACCAATTGGTGTGATACCAGTGGGTGTGGATGTGATACCAGTGGGTGTGGATGTGATACCAATGGGTGTGATACCAGTGGATGTGATACCAGTGGATGTGATACCAGTGGGTGTGATACCAGTGGGTGTGATACCAGTGGGTGTGATACCAATGGGTGTGATACCAGTGGGTGTGGATGTGATACCAGTGGGTGTGGATGTGATACCAATGGGTGTGATACCAGTGGATGTGATACCAGTGGATGTGATACCAGTGGGTGTGATACCAGTGGGTGTGATACCAGTGGGTGTCCCTTCACAAAGAACATTGATAGATTGATATAAAAAACTAATCCTGAATCTCAAAGTGGAAATGTTACAGAAACCCTGTTTGCTTGGAATGGCTTGGATAATACTAAAGGTTTATAAACTGAAAAGAAGGGAACAATAGTAGACCACTGGAAGGGGTCCACAATTTTGTCTAAACCAGGAATTAAGATCCATTTTGAGGGAGGACATGATAATGGTTTCTGATTTAGACACAAGGCCAACAATTTTGGAAGAATGGGAAAGACAATTAAATGGATCCCAGTGCATTACTGGTGCTTTATTTTAGTAACCCCATAAGAATGAAAGGTAAAGCTAACCTCAAGAGGATTTGAACTCAGGACATAATATAATTCTTTCTTTATTGGCCACTAGGAGCAAAATCAATTGAAATGAACAAGGGCAGAGGGGATTTATATATATCACCTAGGGTAATTTAGGAAACCTACAGATCCCAAATCACCAAGAGCACCCTAGAAAGGTGCCCCTCTCCTCTCTGAAGTATCCAGCCTCCAGGTGCATACTCAGAGTAGACCCATTCACTCAGGTAATTCTCACTACACTAAGTGAGCTTGGTGAGGTTGCCGGTTTAGTTTCCAACAATCTGACCATGTAACGGGCTGTACTCTTAGACACAGATTTAGCCAATATTTATAACCAAACTATTTTAGTATATCAGTATATATTAATATCATCGTCGTTTAACGTCCACTTTCTATGCTCATACAAAACTGTTTCTGGCTAAATTTCTACAGCTGGATGCCCTTCCTAATGCCAATCACATTTACAGTGTGTGCTGGGTGCTTTTTGCCATGACTCCTACATGACCACTTTACAGTGTTGGCTGGGTGCTTTTGTTGTGACTCCTACACAATCACTTTACTGTATGGGCTAGGTACTTTTTACTGTGACTCCTACATGACGACTTTACAGTGTGAGCTAGGTGCCTTTTGTTGTGACACCTACATGACCACATCACAGTGTGGACTGGGTGCTTTTTGTTTTGACTCCTACATGACCACAATAAATTTCTCCTTCTGTCCACAACTACCTGCCTAGTTTTTGTTACGTCATTCATCGTGGCGTTCGCTACGCCAATTGGCGGTGGGGTATCTGAAGCTGGATCTTAACCCTGGCTCTTAACCCCAATTTTAGCTCGCAACTCAAAGCAAAAAATCAGCCGAGAGACGGTTTGTATATCGAAAAACTCATTATTTGTGATACTCGTAAGTCAAGGTACCACTGTATAGAGTAATGTAAATGGTAAACGGTTAATCTATGCAAATGTGGAAAAACAAAAATAAAAACGATGATGATAATGATGATGATATATATATAGACACACACACATATATAATATGTATATAAATACACACACACACATATATATATATCAGGGGCGAAGGGTGCGTGCATGCGTTATAGAATCTTGAGTTGATCAATTGCGTCGGTTGAAGCAAGCAGAATTTTGGCTGCTTGCTAAATCGTAGACACATAAAAAGATAATACACACACACACACACACACACGGCAGCGTCGGTTGAAGCAAGCAGAATTTTGGCTGCTTACTAAATCATAGACACATAAAAAGATAACACACACACACACACATACACACACACACACACATACACACACACACACACATACACACAAACACACGACAGCGTCGATTGAAGCAAGCTGAATTTTGGCTGCTTACTAAATCGTAGACACATAAAAAGATAACACACACACACTAGATATCACTACATGCGGCTTAGACCAGGAGGGTCATTTAGAGGGAATGGGGGGGGGGGGGTAAGGCTGCACAGCCCCACTTTCTGCCATGGCGATTGGATTGCATGCCCTGCTTTCCAGGTTACCCTTCGCCACTGATATATATATATATATATATATATAATGTGTTTATGTTTATTTACTGCCTACACTGGCAGTTTGACATGAAGGGATCGATCAAATAAATAACAAAAAAGGGATAAAAATAAGTAAAAGAATTAGTTTATTTTCACTGTAGTGTAAATGTGTCAAACTGTTTATACAATACTGTAATATATGATACCAATATCCTCTAACCTGATTAATAACATTTTTAGATGAACGCCTTCGTCTTTTTCCAGGAAAATAGGGAAACACGTACGATTAAATCAATAAAACAAATAACACGATATAATGTTTATAGATTTCATCATCATCATCATTGTTTTTACATCTGTTTTTCCATGCTTGCATGGGTTAGACAGGTCCTTCTCAGCACGGCAGCTCTCCCCTTGTCACGTTCCTTTGTTATTTATATATATATATATATATATATATATATATATATATATATATATATATATATATATAGTAATAATAATAAATTTGAAGACTAAAATCCAAAGAGGGCTCGATCAGGAATAATATATATCAAATATGTCACCTCTGAACTCAACATCCAGGACCGGACTGAACCTCTGGACCCTATTTCTCCTCACTTTACCCTGAAGGATCACAAACCCAATTTCGCCAACAACCCCTCTATTCGGCTTATTAACCCTACAAAGTCCGATTTAGATAGACTTAGTAAAAGGATTTTAGATAAATTATACCTGAAATTAGAAGCTTGGCCCCTCTTGCACTGTGGAACAATTCTTTCGCGGTGATTGATTGGTTCAATGGCATATGCAACAAGGAACATTGCCGTTTTATCCAATTCGACATCAATAACTACTACTCCTTCATCACTTTACCACTTCTTAGAGCTATCAATTTCGATAAAACGCTCACGGTGGTTAAGGATTTCGAATTTGATGTCATCCTCAATGCCCATAAGTCGGTGATTAATTTCGACGACTCTATTTGGATTAAAAAATCTAATAGTACCCCATTCGACGTGAGTATGGACGCCAGCGATTCGGCTGAGGTTACTGATTTTATCGGCCTTTTCCTTCTTTTCTCTATCAAGGAAGAATTCCCCAGTGTGGGCGGTGGTTTGTACCGTGATGACGGTCTTTTGACCATGACAAAGTGCGGTCTACGCGCTTGCGACAGGTTCAGAAAAGAACTCACAGCCTTCTTTAAAGGCTTCAACCTCTCCATACAGGTTGAGGCCAACCTCTCGGTCGTTAATTACCTCGACGTTACCCTCAATTTGTCGAATGGCTTGCACTATCCGTATAGAAAGCCGAATGATACGCTTAATTACATAAGTAAGCATTCTAACCATCCTGCCAGCATAACCAAGAACCTGGTAAGAAACGTTTCTTTGAAGCTTTCCCGTCTATCTACAAACGAGCATATTTTCACTGACCATTCCACATATTACAATGAAGCTCTTGCTCGGAGTGGATATGTCGATAAGGTAGCATATACTAAGTATGAGCATAGACCAAGGAAAAATAGATCCCGACGCATTATACGGTATAACCCACCATATAATATGGAGGTGGCCACACCATTAACTAAGATCTTTCTCTCCCTTATTAAGAAGCATTTCCCTTCAGCACATAAATATAATAACATTTTTAATAGAAATACCATTAAAATATTTTACTCTACGACTCTTAACATAACATCACTGCTTCAAATTTAGCTAAATTACCTAGCCGTAGGAACACGTGCAACCCTGTAGCTAGTACTAACTTTAATTGTAGAAATCGGGTTGACTGCCTTCTATCCGGGAAATGCCTCTCCAGTAACATTGTCTACAAATGTAAGGTCGAAACGCCCACGGCTCTTAGGGCCTACATAGGGTTAACCGCCAATAGATTCAAGCAGCCTCTTTACATGTACACCCATTCTTTTCTTAACCCTTTAAGAAGGAATATGACGTCACTTTCAGCTTATATCTGGAGTCTAAAAGACAACCACACCCAATAAATTTTACATTGGGAGATCCTATCTAGAGCTAGATCGTATAACGGAATTAAAAGATCTTTGCGCCGCTGAAGCCCTGGAAATACTCTACGCCAATGACCACATCTTAAAAAAAATTCTGAGGCAATTTCGGCTTGTAAATATAAATTGCATAAAACTTTCCTGTATTTCAGCCCCACATTAAACCCTAACGGATAGTACGAAAAATATGCAGATAATTTACGTCTTGATTTGGTAGCTAAGTATATTTTATGATTATACCATTACTTATTTGTATAGGTAAGTATATATTACCTGTATGTTTTGTGAAGGCACGTATACTTTCTCGTACCTATATTTGCTTGTATTTGTTATAGATGTATATATTATATTATATATACTGGTACATGTGTATATGGTTATGTGTATATGTGTATTTCGTGTTTGTGTGTGTATGCGTGTTTGCACGTATGTAAGGTGTGTATATGTGTACTTTGTGTTTTGGTTCACGTACTTTTAGGGAACATATGTGTATTTACCTGTAGGTATGTGTGTGTGTGCGTTATTTACGTATTTATGTGTGTATATTTATATACGTTTATATAATTATATGTATACACACATGCGTGGATGCGTGTATGTATATATTTAATTATTGTTGGTTTCAATAACCTCTGTCATTTTCGTTCTACTAATTTATTTACATTATTCTTAACTTTGTTTCTACTTTTGGCACAAGCCCAGCAATTAACCAGTACATTACTGGTACTTTATTTTATCGACCCCGTATGGATGAAAGGCAAAGTTAACCTCGTTCAAATCCAGGCGAGGTTAACTTTGCCTTTCATCCTTACGGTGTCGATAAAATAAAGTACCAGTAATGTACTGAGTAATTGCTGGGCTTCTGCCAAAAGTAGAAACAATTATTCTTAACTTTGAAGCCGCGAATCATTCGGTTTCCTAAATAGAATATTAGTCTACGACTTCCTTTATACCATAAACGTGGGTTTGTCTTTGCGTGTAATTGTTCTCACCGTTCCACATAACGATGTATTATCTTCGCTTTTTTCCGTTCATTGCCAGGGAACATCTTCACGAACCAAAGTATCATCTTCCTGTTTTCGTTCGGTTGCAACGTTTTTCGAAATATTTACTTCTGCGTTCACAGATTGATATTTTTAGTTTCAGAAGATCCCGTTAAGGGTGAAAGCAGCGATTTTGCTTAAACTTTAATCTGTTATTTTAATATATATATATGTGTGTGTGTGTGTGTGTGTGTGTGTGTGTGTGTGTGTGTGTGTGTGTGTGTGTGTGTGTGTGTGTGTGTGTGTGTGTGTGTGTGTGTGTGTGTGTGTGTGTGTGTGTGTGTGTGTGTGTGTGTCTGTGTGTGTCTGTGTCTGTGTGTGTGTGTCTGTGTGTGTGTGTGTATGTGTGTGTGTGTGTGTGTGTGTGTCCTGGGTTCAATCAGGGGTAACCACAGTAAGTAAGGTACTCATTCGAATTTAACAGCTCTAGTCCTGTAGAAGCTATTTCTATATTAAATATTATATATATATATGTTTAATACAACTATAAATATGGAGGGTAGTACTAAGTACTAGCCGGTTACAGGATTGACAAAAGGCTCAATGCAAATTTTCAAGTGTTTTACAGAGCCAAGATACAAAGTGTTAAAACGATCAAATTTTAGTTTAGAACATTTATTTGCTGCCAATTGTTTCTTCCAGAGGAAAGTCTGGAATCATCGGAGCATAGGGAATATCGAAACATGTGACTAAAATCCTAGTCATTCAGAACATTTAGGGTACATAATTGTTGTTAGTATCATAGGCATCATCTGGAGAGTCAGGAGTTAAAAAGATGTTATGCTTGAGAGAACACAATTACAGGCAGCACTGGTTGAAAGTGTAAGAGGAATAAGCAAAAAGTACAGCCAAAAAAGTTATAAGCAAGGAAAAGTGGTGTACAATGCAGGAGTCAATACAGTCAATAAGACATGTATGAGGAAAGAGCTATAATGCAGTTGAAATAAGCATATTTTGTGTGGGGTGTTAAAGCATGTTATAATTGTTAGAAATGTTTAAGATAGTGTGCAATTTGTTAGAGTGGCATGTGGTGATAATGTAGGTATTTGTTATGTGAGGTGTAATGCAAAGCACGTGATAGAGTTGGATAGGTGATTTTCATTCAAGTGTTTTTGTGTTGTAGTTCGTATGTATGTGTATATGTTGTTTGCAACTTACAGCTATTAACCATGGGATTTTTTTAGTCGTTTATAGTCAATAGGTTTGTTAAATGTAAATTCCACCGAATTACTGGCCATGTTGTTATTGTAGGTATATTATCTTATGCATTTCTATCTAACCCGAGTCAATTTCCTGGACGTTACCCTCAACCTCGAAAATTATCTGTACTACCCATATAAAAAACCAAACGACATCCACCTCCGCTCTAACCATCCTAGAAACATCACCAATAACCCGGTTAAAAACATCTCCCTCCGCATATATCGTTTGTCCGCTAATGAGCAGATTATCCAGCTTCCCTTAGCGGAACCAGCAAGCGACGCTGCCACTAACGTGGTTCAACCCTCCCCACAATGCTGAGGTGGCAACACTTATCGGGAAAATTTTTCTTTAGGCTCCTCGAAAAACACTTCCCACCACAACACCGTTACCACAACATAATCGACAAAAACACTATCAAACTCTCCTACAGCACCACACCCAACTTCGCACAAATCATCGCCTCCTCAAACAACAAAAAACTCAACCTCTATGGAAGAAACAACCTAGACATTAGTGGAGAGCCGACCAGGAGGTGTAACTGCCCTGATAGATCTACGTGCCCCCTCAACAACAGATGCCGAGAACGTAACGTGATCTACCAATGCAACGTGAGGACGGACACCTCCAACAAAGCTTATATAGGATTAACCGCTTGTGACTTTAAGACCCTGCTCTACCAACACCGACATACGTTTCGAAACCCGGCCCGGCGACATGCCACTACACGTTCGCGCCACATCTGGGACCTCCAAGATAATAACATAACATACAATCTTACTTGGAACTTACTGTCCAGGGCTAACTCCTACACGGGAGGACACTGTCCATGTAACTTATGCTCGGAGGAAACATTACAAATGCTGTTTACGAAGGACCAACTCCTAAACAAAAAGGACGAACTGGTAACTGCATGCAAACACCGATTGCATAGGACTTACCTCGCCCTCAAACCCCCTAATGACCCGGGTGGGTAGACAATGGCAGCAACATCCTCTTTTTCCCCACTTGCCGAACAAGATAGGGGAAACCCCAGCTAACATAGGTAGATGTACCTCTTTTCTTTTCCTTTCTATTTTCTTCTTCCCTTTGTCTATTCCTATCACTTCCTTCCACTCCCTATCCTCTTCCTTTTCGTTTTTCCCCTTTCGCCTACCCCGAGGCAGCCCATCGGGCCTTTGTAGCCTCAGTACCCCGACCCCAGTAATTTAAAGATAGCATTGGCCGAAAACAAAAAATACCCAGTCCATACTGTATAGTGGTCGCGGAGGTATTACGACAAAAAGCACCCAGTATTCACTGTAAATGAGGATGGCCTTAGGAAGGGCATCCAGCTGTAGAAACCAAGGGAAAATCAGTTCTATATGAGCAAAGCATCGTCACCTGACCTAGTATTGCCTATAACAGGACAACTCGTCAAATCCATACTAACATGGAAGAATGGACGTAAAACAGTGATGAGGATAGTGATATATGTATATATATATATGTATGTATATATATATATATATATATATATATATATATATATAGTTCTGGTATCTCAAATTAGTACCATAGAACAACCACTATTATAGACACCATATATATTTCCGTGGGTACCTAGTACCTACTGGGATATCTATATCATTTATCTAATTCTCCTTAATGTAGAGAAAAAAATATGCTGTATCATGCTGCTATTTCTAGCAGCAGGAAATATCAGCGAGTCTATAATTCCCACTTTTTCTAACGGTCCAATAAGTGTGTGGGTCATTTTAACGGCTTGATTCATTCACTGGGCAGAGGGTGATATATCTACATCTATATGGACTTATGTCTAGTAGATTTGGAAAAGCTATCTGAAGAGCTATATCTTTCCATTGGAAATTCTCTAAATTTCCAATCTTTTGATAAGCGAAACCGTCGGTCATGGCACTAGAAGAGGTAAATATTTAAATCGTATTTTAATTTATTTAAAAGATTGTTTAATGTTTACTTGTTCCGCTCATATATATATATATATCTATATACACATATATGTGTGTATATATATATATGTATGTATGTATATATATATGATGGCTGCCCCCTCAATAAGTCTCCCACAAACCACACACTTTTGTAAAATTACGGCAACACCAGTGAAATAAGTTTTTTTCTGGTGACTCAGGTAATGCTTGTAGTAGCAAAGAAATCTCCCTCTGGCCACAGATACATTTAATTTGTGAGAAAATGAGATGAATAACATAGAAATATACCGTTAATCACATATACTAGTCTTGGTCAAATCTACTTCAAATTTATATATTACTTTCCAGCCCTGTAATCTTTAATAAGTATCTCTACACTTTAATAAGTATGTCTATAAAAATGCAACAACATATAAGAATTATTATGAAAGTTATGAAGATAAATGATGTTACGGTCAAAGGGAGGTAAATATGTAACTTTCGACATTGCTTGTGGACATCTTATTGGTTAAAAAACTGCGAGAAACGGCAGCCGAACATTGAAATTTATATAAAAGAAAATGCTAGATACAACAGCCAAACCTCCTTCAAATCATACATTGTATTATATTTTATGATAGAAAGAGAACCCAAATTTCTTTTTTATTTATTTTAATGATAAACCAAGAAAAAATATTCCAGTATTCGTTCAATGAAAAGTTATGGTAGGTTGGCAGTATCGGTAGAGCGTCGGACAACATGGTTCGCGGCATAGAGTATGGCCCTTTACCTTTTGAGTTCAAATCCCGCTGAGGTTAACATCGCCTTTGAGAGGTGAATTGGGCAACACACTCACACACACACACACACACACACACACACACACATATATATATATTGCCCAATTGCACCTCGAAAAGGCGATACACAGTACCGAGATCTCCGGCGTTAGGCAGTAATACAGAAAACCCGACTTGCCATGGACACAGGCTGAAGTTGAAGAATATATAAAGTATGCCCTGCCTCACCCGACCCTTCTACTGTACAGGGGTCGTGTAAGTATGACGATAAAAAACACTCAGCCCACACTGTAAAGTGGTCGTATAGGTGTCTCAACAAAAAACACTCAGCCCACACTGTAAAGTGGTCGTATAGGTGTCTCAACAAAAAACACTCAGCCCACACTGTAAAGTGGTCGTATAGGTGTCTCAACAAAAAACACTCAGCCCACACTGTAAAGTGGTCGTATAGGTGTCTCAACAAAAAACACTCAGCCCACACTGTAAAGTGGTCGTATAGGTGTCTCAACAAAAAACACTCAGCCCACACTGTAAAGTGGTCGTATAGGTGTCTCAACAAAAAATACTCAGTCCATACTGTAAAGTTGTCGTGGAGGTATTACGACAAAAAGCATTCAGTATTCACTGTAAATGAGGATGGCGTTATGAAGGGCATCCAGCTGTAGAAACCAAGGAAAAATCAGATCTGTATAAAGAAAGCATGGTCACTTGACCTAGTATTGCCTATAACAGGAGAACTCGTCTAATCCATGCTAGCATGGAAGAATGGACGTAAACCAGTGATGATGATGGAGATATATATATAGATATAGTTTTCAAACGTCAATTCCATACATCCGTATCATATCAGTTTGTTTAACATGCTAGATTCTTCATTATACTTTATCTCTTACTTATATTGATGTTATTATTTTAACTATTTTCTATCTAGTTATTTTATTTTATCATTGATATTATTGTTCTGGTTTAATACCACACCTATATAAAAACCATGCCTTCATTTTGCCTTCAAACCATGCCTTCATTTCGCCCGCTCTGATAAAAACGACTCGTTATAAACAAAGTATTGGAGATCGATTGGCGCATAATCAGGCGTACAGCGAACTCTAGACCTACCAGATCAAAGAAACAATTGTCAGCAATTTGAATAAAGCCCTTATTGTATAGCGAACTATGTCACTCTTCTTTCTTGAATTATTATTACTCCAAGTATAAACTACATAGAAATCACCGCGAACTCGCAGCATCACTAGGGAAACGTCTTGTTGAGTCAAGCTAAGCCACACGTTAATACTATCCACTACACGAACTACTCCAACTGAATTACATCTAAGTGGACTGCCATAACGATAACCTGTATATATATATATATATATATATATATATATATATATATATATATATATATATATATATATATATGTATGTATGTATGTATGTATATATATATATATCATGGCTGCCCCGTCGATAAGTCTCCCACAAACCACACAGTTTTGTAAAATTTCGGCAGCATCAGTGAAATAAGTTTTCTGGTGACTTAGGTAATGCTTGCAGTAGCAAAGAAATCTCCCTCTGGCCACAGATACATTTAATTTGTGAGAAAATGAGATGAATAACAGAAATATACCGTTAATCACATATACTAATCTTGGTCAAATCTACTTCAAATTTATATATTACCTTCCAGCCCTGTAATCTTTAATAAGTATCTCTACACACTAATAAGTATGTCTATAAAATTGCAACAACATATAAGAATTATTATGAAAGTTATGAAGATAAATAATTGTTTCTACTTTTTGGCACAAGGCCAGCAATAACCCAGTGCATTACTGGTACTTTATTCTATCGACCCCGGAAGGATGAAAGGCAAAGTTAACCTCGGCGGGTTATGAAGATAAATAATGTTACGGTCAAAGGGAGGTAAATATGTAACTTTCGACATTGCCTTTAACATCGCATTTGAGAGGTGAATTGGGCAACACACATACATACACACACACACACACACACACACATACACACACGCCCCCCACGCCCCACACACACGCATATATATTGCCCAATTGCACCTCGAAAAGGTGATGACACAGTACCGAGATCTCCGGTGTTAGGTAGTAATACAGAAAACCCGACTTGCCATGGACACAGGCTGAAGTTGAAGCATATATAAAGTATGCCCTGCCTCACCCGACCCTTCTACTGTACAGGGGTCGTGTAAGTATGACGATGAAAAACACTCAGCCCACACTGTAAAGTGGTCGTATAGGTGTCTCAACAAAAAACACTCAGCCCACACTGTAAAGTGGTCGTATAGGTGTCTCAACAAAAAACACTCACTCCATACTGTAAAGTTGTCGTGGAGGTATTACGACAAAAAGCATTCAGTATTCACTGTAAATGAGGATGGCGTTATGAAGGGCATCCAGCTGTAGAAACCAAGGAAAAATCAGATCTGTATAAAGAAAGCATGGTCACTTGACCTAGTATTGCCTATAACAGGAGAACTCGTCTAATCCATACTAGCATGGAAGAATGGACGTAAACCAGTGATGATGATGGTGATATATATATATGTATGTATATATACTGTATATATATATATATATATATATATATATATATATATATATATATATATATATATGTGTGTGATGGCTGCCCCCTCGATAAGTCTCCCACAAACCACACACTTTTGTAAAATTACGGCAACATCAGTGAAATAAGTTTTTTTCTGGTGACTTAGGTAATGCTTGTAGTAGCAAAGAAATCTGCCTCTGGCCACAGATACATTTAATTTGTGAAAAAATGAGATGAATAACATAGAAATATACCGTTAATCACATATACTAGTCTTGGTCAAATCTACTTCAAATTTATATATTACCTTCCAGCCCTGTAATCTTTAATAAGTATCTCTACACTTTAATAAGTATGTCTATAAAAATGCAACAACATATAAGAATTATTATGAAAGTTATGAAGATAAATGATGTTACGGTCAAAGGGAGGTAAATATGTAACTTTCGACATTGCTTGTGGACATCTTATTGGTTAACAAAACTGCTAGAAACGGCAGCCGAACTTTGAAATTTATATAAAAGAAAATGCTAGATACAACAGCCAAACCTCCTTCAAATCATACATTGTATTATATTTTATGATAGAAAGAAAACCCAAATCTATGTTTTATTTATTTTAATGCTGAACCAAGAAACAATATTCCAGTATACTTTCAATGAAAAGTTATGGTGGATTGGCAGTATCGGTAGAGCGTCGGACAACATGCTTCGCGGCATAGAGTACGGCCCTTTACATTCTGAGTTCAATTTAATCAACTTTCCCTCCCACACCAAACATTGCTGACCTTGTGCCTAAACTAGACACAATTATATATATATATATATATCACCTTGATCACCTTGACCGACCAGTCTGTCGGGTGCCAATCGTCGCCACTGGTCACAGCACGTTGTGTTGTTTTAGCCATAAGATAACGCTGGGCGGGCAGGCCGGTACTCATTTCTACAGCTGAGTAAACTGGAGCAACGTGAAATAAAGGAAACAACATATCACCCAGTCCGAGAATTGAACTCACAACCTTTGGATTGCAAGCCCAATGCTCTAACCACTAAGCCATGTACCTTCACATATATATATATAGGTCAAGGAAATGAAAAAAACAGAGATATAAAAAGTCTTATCAGTTTCATGCTTTATATGGAAGAGGTGGAAAGAAAGTTCATCATTGTATACTATAAACTTATACACACACATACAAAAATCATACACTCACACATAAATATGTGTGTGTGTGTTTCTTTCTTCACCAGCAATTGTAGTCTGCTTTCAATCAATTTTGTTAACATTGATAGACGCTTATTTTAGCGATCTCTTTAAAGAAAAAATAAACCCTATGTTACAGGATACACACACACACATATATATATATATATAAACACACATATAAACATGACAAAAAAACCTATTACAAATAACATTAAATCTCCTTCAAACCACCCACTGGGAATCCCAGTGAAATAATTTCTTCTGGTGTCTTAGGCAATGCTCATAGTAGCAACAAAATCTCCATATATCCCGTAATAGGGTGAAAGCAGAAATTCTTTGCTTACACTTTAATCTGTACTATCCATAAATATTTGCTCTACGGGTTTATATATATACTTTTATAATATATATAAAAAATCTTTATCGAGTCCTCTTCGGATTTTGGTCTCCATACTTATTATTACTATACACATTACATATATATTTATACTTTGTTTTGTAAAGTTCCTTATGTGAAAACGTATGCTGAAACAGATATTGTTATACTTTGGGATCATGATGCTGCCAATAAAAACACATGCATCTTTTGGTTTTCACTTCAATGTATTATAAACTTCCATTTGGTTTAATAACCGGATGGTTGTTTATTTGTTTGTCAAAAACAAGATGGTGTAGGACAGAAAACAAGATGGTGTAGGACAGAAAACAAGATGGTGTAAGACAGAAAAATAACAAATTAGACACTGGGGAGGTCACAGAATGTTTGATGTAAGAGCTTTGACAATAAACAAATAAACGACCATCCAGGTATTAAAGTAACCAGCAGGAAGTTTAT
The DNA here is from genome assembly GCA_964016885.1 of Eledone cirrhosa. NCBI lineage: Eukaryota > Metazoa > Mollusca > Cephalopoda > Octopoda > Eledonidae > Eledone > Eledone cirrhosa. Next base: position 115,760 of record CAXHJY010000489.1, on the reverse strand, counting down.
AATACATTGAAGGGAAAACCAACAAGTGTTCTTATTGGCAGCATGATACTCCTAAAGTATAACAATATATATATATAATATTATACATAGGTAAATTTGTCACCAATATACATGACATCTCACTGAAAATAAAATGGTAAAAATATTCTCATTGAAAGAAGCAAATACATATAGAACATCTTATAGAAAATCACTGAGGAGTAGATATCAATAAAGTAATTTAGATGAACACTTCACAAGCAGCATTTTTCCCTGGGGATATATTCTTAGTTAAGCAACCTAAAGCTAGGTGAAGCCTTCTAGCTTTAGAAGATGTTCTGTATGCATATATATATATATATATATATATATATATATATATATGTACAGGGAAATTAGACAGTGGAAGTCGCATTGATAGACACATTTTTCAGATGCAGGAGAGCGCTATAGAAGTGGTGGATAGCTTCCGGTACCTAGGAGATCAGATTAGCATGGGAGGAGGGTGTTCCGAGGCCATAGTATCTAGAATAAGGACGGGTTGGAAGAAGTTTAGGGAGCTGCTTCCTCTGTTGACGAAGAAGGGTTTCTCCCTGCGTACGAAAGGCCGGTTGTATGATGCCTGTGTGAGGAGCGCGATGCTGCATGGTAGTGAGACATGGGCAGCAACTGCAGAGGATATGCGACGGCTGGAGAGAAATGAGGCAAGCATGCTCCATTGGATGTGCAGTGTAAATGTGCGTGAACGACCCAGCATAAATGTGTTGAGAGAGAAACTGTGTCTGAGAGAGATGGAATGTAGTATACGGGAGAGGAGACTGAGGTGGTATGGACATGTGATGCGCATGGAGGATGACCGATGGGTGAAGAAGTGCCAGGAATTGCCAGTTGAAGGAAGACGTGGTAGAGGTAGACCACGAAAAACATGGGCGGAGGTGGTGAGAACAGACCTCAGATCATTGAAGCTCACGGTGGAGATGACGAAGGATCGTGACGAGTGGAGAGATGCTGTGCTGAATAAGACCCGTCCCACCCTTGCAAGCAGGGAAAAGCAGACGTAAAATGATGATGATGATGATGATGATGATGATGATATATATATATATATATATCATCATCATCATCGTTTAATGTCTATCTTCGATGCTAGCATGGGTTAGACAGGTTGACCCATTCACAGCAAGTCGGGTCAAGTGACCGCGTTTTGCTCATACAGAGTTGTTTCAGGCTTGGTTTCTATGGCTTGATGCCCTTCCTAACACCAACTACATTTACAGTGTGTACTGGGTGCTTTTTGTCATGACACCTACACAACCAATTTACAGTGTGGGCTGGGTGTTGTTTGTCATGACACCTACATGACCATCTTACAGTGTTGGCTGGGTGCTTTTTGTCATGACACCTACACAAACATTTTACAGTGTGGGCTGGGTGTTTTTTGTCATGACACCTACACAAACATTTTACAGTATTGGCTGGGTGCTTTTTGTCATGACACCTACACAACCAATTTACAGTGTGGGCTGGGTGCTTTTTGTCATGACACCTACACAAACATTTTACAGTGTGGGCTGGGTGTTTTTATTGTGATAACAGCATGACCACTTTACAGTCTGAGTTGTGAGCTTTTTATCATGATACCAACATTACAACTTTACAGTGTGGACTGGGGCAGGGGGTTTAAAGGCATGGGTGAAGGGTGGTATGACCAGATGTGAGGGGAGTGATAGGGTGTGGGAGATGTATGGAAGGGGGAGAGAGGATAGTGGTTAAGAGGTGCATACTAGATGTATGTATTCTTTAATCCATGTGCATGGGAAGGCAGGTTTTCTGTATTACTGCATAATACCAAAGATTTCCATCCTGTGTCATTGTCTTTGAGAAGTGCAATTGTACAAGGTCAGCTTTTATCACCTCATTCCAAGTCTTCCTACTCCATAGCTTCCATCAACTTTGAACACCCTGCACCTTTTTATACAGCTGTCATGCTTCATACACATCACATGGCCATACCAAAGCAATCTCCTCTCTGGCACACTGCATCTCATCCCTCTTATGCCCAATTTCTCTCTGAGTTCATTTACGCTTTGTTGGTCATGTATATTACTATTACACAACCATTGGTACATGCAGGCTTCATTTGTTTCCAATCTTTGCAGATCCTCTGCCACAGTACCATGCAACATTGCTGTTTGTATACATGCCTCATACAATCTGCCCTTCATTTTGAAAGAAAAGATTTTTGTAGCTAGCCGCGGTAGTAGCTCCCAGAATTTTCTCCATCCCATTCTTACTTTGGCCACTGTACTTTTGGAACACCCTCCTTCACTGCTTATTTGGTCACCCAGGTAATGGAAACTGTCGACTATTTCTACAGAGCCATCTGGTATTTGAAGGAGCTAGTATCCTGTGAGCTCTAGCTACTTACTGTACCTGTGCATTGTTATAAATTCTACATTCTTTAATAGCCTGCATGTGATCCCACAATATGTTTTATGTACCCATAGCTTCCATTTGGGAGATAGGATCGAACTTCTACCTACTCCTTTTTTGCACACTGAGCAAGGCCATTTCCCTGAAGGAATCTGGGCCGTTTTCCTTTCTACATATTAGAACTTTTGTCATTGACAAGTTAACTTTAAGACCTTCTGATTCTAGGTCATACTTCCAGGTTTGGAACTTCTTCTCTAATATATATATATGTATACATATATGCACTAGATAGAGGACACTATAGAGATATAAAACTGATGGACCAGGTCATGAAAGGAACTGAAAGAGTTATAGCACAACTGATTAGGGACAGTGTAAATCTGGATGAGATGCAGTTTGGGTTTGTACCAGGCAAAAGCACCACTGATGTGCTCTTCCTTGTGAGGCAGTTACAGGTAAAGTACCTAGCTAAAAGTAAGCCACTCTACCTGAAATTTGAGGATCTGGAGAAAACTTTCGACAGAGCGCCCTGTGCCATAATCTGGTGGACTCTTAGAAAACTAGGAGTAGATGAGCAAAGTTAGGATTAACAATGATTATAGCGATGAATTTAGTGTACAGGTAGGCATCCACCAGGGCTATGTTCTTAACCCTCTCCTGTTTATTATCATACTGCAGGCTATAACAGAGGAGTTTAAGAACTGCTGCCCATGGGAACTCCTGTACACGGATGATCTTACACTCATAGCTGAATTCATGATGGAACTAGAGAAGAAATTCCAAACATGGAAGCAGGGCCTAGAAAGAAGGGGTCTCAAAGTCAACCTGACAAAGACTAAGGTGCTAGTAAGTAGAAGAGAAAGCAGAGTCCAGATCCCTTCAAGGAAATGGCCTTACTCAGTATGTAGGAAAGGTGTAGGTAGAAATTCCATCCTCTGCCTCAAATGCAAACTATGGGTACACAAGAGATGTAGTGGGATCTCAAGAAGTTTAGCTAAGAATGTAGGCTTTACATGTAGCAGTTGCACCGGGACAGTAAGCAGCAAACAACTACAGGAAACAAGTGCTATCAAAGTATGGGAGGGTTCGGTAGATAAATTCTTTAGTTAGGGAAGAAAAAGTAGAGTCTATGATAGTTTCCAAAGTTTCTGAGACATGGTGAGATGGAGAGAAGAAGCTATCCTAACCCTTTCATTGCCATATTTCTAATATAATACATTGTGTTTGAATTAAATTAATGAAGAATTTAGAGGGATTTACTTATTATTTCATTATTAAGATAGTATTTGTAACACAGCTTATCAAAAGGTTCTTATAGAATATTATGTTAGAATTAATTTAAATAGGAACACTTTAAAATAGAACCAGAGCTGGTTTTAGGTGGGTTGGTATCAAAATGGTTAAACCAAAGACTTGACCTAAAGACTGTATTTTTCTGTGTATTGTGCTCATTCATGTATAATGTGCACCCCTTTTTGACCAGAAAAGTAGCATGTTGTGTAGCCAACCTTCAGAAATGGGGATATGCCACTGATGATTATTCCAACTGACAATGCGGGCAATTACAAACTATGGAGCACCTTCTAGTTTGTTCCAATGATTCATGCACACTTAACGACCTTGAAACCTTAAAACCCCAGGTAAGGTTCAGTGTGCAACACTGGATGGGTGTGGTTCAGCAACTCAATAAGAAGATCAGAAAAATGTCTGGAAAAACAAAAACAAAAAAACACAGAATAAACACACACAAGGCTTTGTACAAACTATCACCTTATCACCATCATCATCATCATCATCATTTTCTCTCTCTCAACATCTTCCTGATATCAAAATCACCACCAAAACTGTGGTTTCCAAGAAATCATGAGCTACTGTCTTTTTTTAAGTTTTTTTTCTGGTCTTGTCATTAACTCTGGTGCTCTCTGTTACTACTGTTGTTACTGTTGTTGTTGTTGGTATTGCTGCTGTTATTGTTGTTGTCATCTCTGTTGTTGTTATTATTGTGTCTCTCTCTCTCTCTCTCGCTCTCTCTCTCTCTCCTGTCATTGCTTCAATGCTATGGAGGGAAATAATATTGTTTATCCAACCAGTTTTAATGATTCTTTTGTTGAAACACTAAATAATACAGTTTAATGAACATACACACACACACACATGTATATCTGTGTGTGTGTCTGTGTCACTCAGTATGTCTGTATATGTGTCATCATCATCATTACCATTTAATGTCTAGTATCCATGCTGGTGTGGGTTAGACATGTTGCCATATTCTGTGTCTATGTCTAGCTCCATTTATGGTTTCTCTGACTGAATGTTCTACCTAATACCAACCAACCATTTTACAGAATCTTCTGGAAGAATTTTATCATAGCACCACCACTACTACTTTACAGAGTAAGCTAGGTGCTTTTTATCATGGCACTGATACCACTACTCTATAATGTGGTGGTCTGGGTGCTTATAATTGTGGCCCCAGCATAATCAACTTACTGGGTTAACTGGGTGTTTTTTACCATGGCACCACTACTTCCTCTTTACAATGTAGATTGAGAGCATTTTATTGGGGCACCGCATTATAACTTTATCAAGTATCTGGGTAGATTTTATCATGGCACCAGCCTACAACACTAGGATGTTGGCTGTGTCTTCAGCTTACAGAGGGACATGTGTGCATATGTGTTGTTATGCATAAAATAAAAATCTTCACTGGATAATTAGTTGCCAGCATCATTGACCTTAGCAAGCTCCAGTATCAGTCAAGCAAAATACATGTAATACAGACAATTGTAATACATGTATGGCATCATCCCATCAGTAAATCCCTAACTTCAGCTGCTGTGGCCAACTTATCGAGTTTCTCGAAGACATTACCTGAATCACTGATGGTGGCTCATGGGTGGATGTTATTTATCTTGACTTTGCTAAAGTTTTTAATTCTGTGCAATGGATGTGAGAGATGATCTTTATAACTGGTTAAAATTCTTCATTCTCGAGCGAAAAAAGTCACGGTTCTAGGACAACATTCTTCACCCTATGAGATGACATCTGGTGTACCACAGGGACCTGTTCTTGGTGCCTTTTGTTTGTTGCATATATTAATGACTTAGATGCCAACTTGAAGAATCTCACAGTGCTGAAATATGTAAATTACATCAAGCTATACCTTGAGATAAAAGGTCAGATCCTGTATGCTGTAGATCTTTCCTGCAATCAGACCTGGACACAATGCAGCAAAGGATTATGGACTGGCAACTCAAGCTGGCTGTAGACAAGTGTACCACCATGCATTTTGAGAGGAAAAAAACCCAGTGTCCACATACTCCCTCTACAACACTAATCTCAAGAAGTCTTCTTGTGAACGTGACCTGGGCATTACTGTCAGTAGCGATTTGTGTTGGACAAAGCACATCTCTAAAATTCTCAAGAAGGCCGAAGGTGTTTTAGCATCGCTCAGTAAGATCTTTGTTAGCTGCTCTCCAACTATATATTTAAAGCTGTATATAGCTATGGCGTGTCCACACTTAGAATTTACATCATTAGTCTGGAATTCCTAACTTGCTCAGAATATTGATCTGGAAACTGTTCAGAAATGTGTGACCAAGCGAATAACTTCCATCAGGCATCAACCATGCTCTGAGCGCCTTGCTTACCTGGGCATGGATACATTGAAGCTCCAACATCTATCAAGTGACATGGTAAACACCCACAAAATTATTAACCATCTTTCCAACAACAACCCTGGGTACCTTTTTGAATTCCATGGGTCTAACACCCGTGGACATGCTTACAAAATCAGAAAACATTACAGCTCCCATGACTTTCAGAAACATTTTTTCACACTCAGAGTTGTTGAAGCATGGAACAAACTAACTGCATCAGTTGTTAGCTGTCAGGACACTACATCCTTCAAAGCTTCCATGCTTCCTGAAATTTGCCAATATTACACCTGATATTCCCCCTCCATTTTTATACTTATAATTTTACAACCCAACATATATATAATTTGTTCAATCAGCCGTCTTCTGAGTAAGACGGCCGATTGAACAGGAATTTTGAGACTAGATATAGGTAATAACTTAACCACTACCATGCTAGTCGATACATCAATCTCCATCAATCAATGGGCCTTCTGAAACGATCATAAAACAATGAACTAACTATCTATACCTAACTTCTGCTTTTTTATTGCTCTATGTACAAAAACAGACACATGCATATATATATAGTTATATATATATAATTTTATGGTGGAGGGAGTTCTGAAAGTACAGTAGCCAGAGTCAGAACCAGATGGAAAAAGTTCAGAGAGCTTATACCGCTGTTGGCCACAAAAGATTTCTCTCTAAAAATGAAAGGCAGATTGTATGATGCCTGTATACGAACAGCAATGCTACATGGCAATGAGACATGGGCATTACGTGCAGAGGACCTGCGTAGACTGGAAAGGAACGAAGCATGCATGCTCCGTTGGATGTGTAATAGTACTATACGTGAACGGCAAAGCATAAATGAACTAAGTGAGAAATTAGGAATAAGAGGGATCAGATGCTGTTTACTCGAGAGAAGACTACGTTGGCATGGTCACGTGATGCGCATGAAAGATGACAGCTGTATAAAAAGGTGCAGGGCGATCAAAATTGATGGTAGTTACGGAGTAAGTAGACCCAGAAAAACCTGGGACGATTTGATAAATTCCGACCTTACACAGTTACACCTCTCTAAGACAATGTCACTGGACCGAGATCTTTGGTGTTACGCAGTAATACAGAAGACCCGACTTGCCTATGTACAAAGCGAAACCTACAGTCAGTAGGCACCTCTTAACCAAATATACACCCCAATCCACTACCCTCTACCCTATCCTCCCACTCCCAACAACACCACCCTCTCTGTAAAGTTCGTACCACAACATCCAGTCCAAATAAACGAGATAAATGAGATCGAGATTGAGATCGTGTAGGTGTCACAACAAAAAAAAAACCACACAGTCCACGCTGTAATGTGGCCATGTAGGTAACATGGTAAAAAGTTCCCAGTTCCACACTGTAAATGTGGTTGGTGTTAGGAAGGGCATCCAGCCGTAGAAAACCTGCCAGATAGTCCTACTTGAGTGAGACATGGTCACCCGACAACCTTGCCTCAAGTGGGACAACTCCTGTCTAACCCATGCTAGCGTGGAAAGTGGACGTTAAACGAAGATGATGATGATGATATATATATATATATATATATATTACATCGAGATTGACCATACGGAATGACCAGTTCTATCCAGTAGTGAACCAACAAACCTAAATATATATATATATATATATATATATATGTATATATATATATCTGTATATGTATATATATCTATATCATCATCATCATCATAATTTTACGTCCGCTTTGCCCTGCTTGCAAGGGTGGGACGGGAACTGATTCTGGCTTGATTTCTACAGCTGGATGCCCTTCTTAACACCAACCTCATTTACAGTGAGTGCTGGGTGCTTTTTTCCGTGGCGCCTTCATTCCACTTTACAGTGTGGGCTGGGTGCTTTTTTGCCGTGGCACCTCCATGACCACTTTAGAGTGGAATGATAGGGACCCCAGTCCCTAAAATCTCATTTCTACTGCTGAGTAAACTGGAGCAATGTGAAATAAAGTGTCTTGCTCAAGGAAACAACACATCACTCAGTCTGAGAATTGAACTCACAACCTTTCGATTGCAAGGCTAATGCTCTAACCATGTACCTCCATATATATATATATATATATATATATATACATATATATATATATATATGGGCGTTGGTGACGAGTACGCTTAACCATGAGATGAAACCCAATATGAGTAGCAGTCTCAGGGGTGTTGCTAACCACCCCGGGCCCAACGACCCCAACCGCAGAACACGTGGGGGGCAACGGGTGACCACCCCATGGTGGATCTCTCAGCACGGGCAATGACCACCTCACAGATTCGGGCCGTGAAGATAGCAAAACGCATAGTGCCCAAAGGGGAAGCAACAATGCGGGAACCACCAGCAACCCAACAAATCTCCAACAACTCACGACGCCCCCAACCCACACATATAGGAGGAGACACAGAAAAATCACGTGGTACAACCCACCCTACTCAGCGGCCCTAAAGAACAGCTTGGCCCGATCATTCTTTGGAGCACTTGATAAATGCTTCCCGAGGGACCATAGATACCACAAGATCTTCAACAGACACACTGTGAAGCTCTCGTATTCCACCACGAGAAATCTGGCCCAACACATAGCTAGCATCAACAGGAGTAGGCTTAAAAACCACACACAACCAGAGATGGCAATACAAGCACTCAGCAGAACCATGTGGAAGGAGAGAAGGGGGACCCAGTGCCCACCCAAGAAACCCAAACAGACCCGGGGACCCCCCACCGTACCCGGGGAGACCACCATGTAACACTTAACGGGAACCCCACTCTAGGCACGCAGAGGTCGACCACCCTCTGCAACTGCAGAAACCCCGAATCATGCCCCCTTGGTAATGAATGCTTTAAGAAGAACCTAGTATACGGTTGTAGGGGTAAAAACCCCCAACTCCGAACACCTCTACATAGGAGCCACATCAACGAGCTTTAAAGACCGCTGGTATAACCATCGCCATTCTTTCAATAAGGAGGCCAAAAGGAAAAGTACGGCTCTCTCCGACCTGATCTGGAAGCTTAAGCTGGACAGGACCCCGTACTCTCTGGCCTGGTCCATAATCAGGAAAGTACCACCCGATAAAGGGGGATCTGGCATATGCAAACTATGTCTGAACGAGACCCTCGAGATACTAAGAGGTGGAAGCGGCCTGATAAACCCCAGAACCGACTTCTTTGGGACATGCAGACACCTCAGGGCCGGGACCTTCCTCAAGATATATGGACAGTAGCAACACAATAAGATTGAACTCTCCTCAAGCTATAAGGACTTCTCCTGAACATGTAGACACCTCTCGGCCAGACCTCCCTCAAGATATATGGGCAGTAACAACACCATAGGTTGGGAACTCCCCTCAAGCCATAGGGACCAAGCCAAGCTGAGCAGACACCATGATAGCCTAGAGATTGATTCTGACACAGCTTTTATAATTTGGTCAACATCTTTATAACACTCACACATTTTACTTTACTTGATTTTTCATTTTTGATTTCTCATTATTCATTTGTTATTTGTTTTCTGTTTTCTTCACTTTATCACCTTATATTTATATTTAAGTTGAGATTGGTTATAATACACACACATTTTATTTGATTATCCTATTTCGTTTTATTCTTTTACCATCTTGTTCCTCCTACCACTTTATACAACATATTTCATCACATTTTATCTTATTTTATTTGAATCTTCATTTTTATTTTTCACTTTTCATTTTCATTTTTCTTTTTCCATTTTCATTTTTCATTACTTTTTCATTACTTTTTCATTAATTTTTCATTTATTCTCTATTTATTATTTATTTTCTGTTTTCTTCATTTTATTGCCTTCTATTTCTTCATATACATGGCAGAACCATCTTGTTCCAACAACAACACCACTACCAACATAAGAATGGAGGTCAGATGTACCTAACAATAACAAGAACAACAACTACAGATTGGCTTGCCTCAGAACAAATTTCTTTAGATTTTTGACTGAGGAATGTTCTAACAACTGACCAATGAGAGGAGAAGAGGCCCTTTGACGCTGAAATTCATTTGTTTAAATTCATATGATTCCAGTCCCTCAGTGAAATAACAACCCAACCAGGAACTGGGCATATCAGAGTATTGACAAAGTTAAACACCTCAACAAGATGTGTACCCGTCTCTACCACACTAATTCGGACTGCCTGAAGAGGTCACAGCCAAAGATGGCTGTCACCGAAATATATATAGCAGTAATAAACGAAGCCAAATTTTAAACATTTGACTTATTTATTTTATTTTACTTTACATTACTCCGGAGTAACCAAACCAACATGCACACTTCGTCGAGTGCTCCAATCTGCATACTCATATATATATATATGGAGGCACATGGCTTAGTGGTTAGAGCATTGGCCTTGCAATCAAGAGGTTGTGAGTTCAATTCTCAGACCGGGTGATGTGTTGTTTCCTTGAGCAAGACACTTTATTTCACATTGCTCCAGTTTACTCAGCTGTAGAAATGAGATGATAGGGACTGGGGTCCATATCATTCCACTGCAAAGTGGTCGTGGAGGTGCCACGGCAAAAAAAGAACCCAGCACTCACTGTAAATGAGGTTGGTGTTAGGAAGGGCATCCAGCTGTAGAAATCAAGCCAGAATCAGTTCCCGTCTCACCCTTGCAAGCAGGGAAAAAGCGGACGTAAAATGAAATGAAAAATGAAATGATACATATATATATATATAATGATAAATAAATGGAAATTATATTTATAAAACCATATTTATTCTATTATATACATTTCAAGGGTACCAAAACACTTTGGTACGCTTTCATCAGATAAAATACAAAGTGTGTTTTTAAATTTTGACATAGCCAAGGAAAATCATACCTTATCAGTTGAATATTCCCTCGCAATTTGGATTTATCCCTAACTCCAGCTGCTGTGATCAGCTTATCGAGTTCCTTGAAGACATTACCCGGACCACTGACAGCGGCTCATGGGTGGATGTTGTTTACCTTGACTTCGCTAAGGCTTTTAATTCTGTGCCACACAAAACACTTATGGCGAAACTCTCTGCAATGGGTGTGAGGGATGATCTTTTTAACTGGTTGAAATCCTTCATTCTCAGCCAAAAAGAGGTAGTCACGGTTCTAGGACAGCATTCTTCACCATATGAGATGTCATCTGGTGTACCACAGGGATCTGTTCTTGGTCCCCTTTTGTTTGTGGCATATATTAATGACATAGATGCCAACTTAAAGAATGCCACGGTACTGAAATATGCAGATGACATCAAGCTGTACCTTGAAATCAAAAGGACTGATCCTGAAATCTACAACTCTTTCCTACAATCAAACCTGGACACAATGCAGCAATGGATCACAGACTGGCAACTGAAGCTGGCTGTGGACAAGTGTACCACCATGCATTTTGGGAGGAAAAATCCAGCATCCACATACTCCCTCCACAACACTGATATCAAGAAGTCCTCTTGTGAACGTGATGTGGGCATTACTGTCAGCAGCAATTTGCCTTGGATAAAGCACGTCTCTAAGATTGTCAAGAAGGCCGAGGGTGTCTTGGCATCACTCAGAAAGACCTTTGTTAGCTGCTCTCCAGCCATCTATGTACAGCTATAGTACGACCACACTTGGAATTCGCATCATCAGTCTGGAACCCCTGTCTTGCTCAGAACATTGACCTCCTGGAAACTGTTCAGAGACGTGCAACCAAGCGCATACCGTCCATCAGACACCTACCATACTCTGAACGCCTTGCTTTCCTGGGCATGGATTCATTAAAGCTCTGACATCTGGCAATGGACTTGGTAAACACCCACAAAGTTATTAACCATCTCGCCAACAACAACCCTGAGTACCTTTTTGATCTCCATGTGTCTAACACACGTGGACATGCCTACAAAATCAGAAAACAGCACAGCTCCCATGACTTTCGGAAACATTTTTTCACGCTTAGAGTTGCTGAAGATTGGAACAAACTGCATCAGTTGTTAGCTGCCGAGACACTGCATCCTTTAAAACCCTCATGCTTCCCGAAAGTCACCAAAACTATACCTGATGTACCCCTTCCATACACATGCACACATGTGTATATCATGACTCATGCACTGTTCATTTTCCTGACGTTTGTACATTACCCTATGTACTAAACATACACTTTTGATGAGTTGTAGTGCACCTGAGCACTGTACACAATATTTTCATTATTATTATAAATATAGAACGGATTGTTCAAACTTATGGATGAATATGCAAATGAATATGTAAATAATTGAAAAAATGTTATTTTAAACGCTATGAAAAGTTTAGATATATAATAATAAGAGAGAAAGAAGAAGGAAAAAAGAAAAAAAGAAAAGGAAAGATAAAGGAAGACCACATATAACGTTAATTTTGGGGAAATATATTCGAACATTTATCTATGTATATATTTATATGGAGAATTATTTTTATAAGTATTTATCTTATTATATTGTAGTGGTTTTAATATATATATCTATATATATTTTAATAGCATATGTATTTTTATTATTATTATTATTATTATTAAAAGGATAATTTACAATTATTAGTTGTTTATAATATGAGTTACGAGGGATGTTGATTTTGTATTTTATGTAAATAAATATGTAATTGAGGGTATATTGTCTATATGCTTCAGCTTCGGCTTGTACCCGTGGGGAGTTGGGTCTTCTGTATTACTGGTGACGCCAGAGGTCACGGTCGTGTGTCATTGCCCTTGAGAGGTGTAATTGGGTAAGATCGGCTTTTAGCACCTCATCCCAGGTCTTCTTGGGTCTCGCCACTCCGCGACTTCCATCGACTTCTAGTGCTCTGCACCTTTTTATGCAGCTGTCATCCCTCATACGCATCACATATCCATACCAACACAACCTCCTCTCCTGCACACAGCATTTGATTCCTCTTATGCTCAGTCTCTCTCTCAATTCGTTTATGCTTTGCTGTTCATGTATATTACTATTACGCATCTATCGGAGCATGCAGCCTTCGTTTCTTTCTAATCTACGCAAGTCTTCTACAGACTGCACCCAGGTCTCACTACCATCTAACATTGCTGTTCGTATACACGCATCATACAGTCTGCCTTTCATTTTGAGGGAAAAGCCTTTTGCAGCTAGCAGTGGCAGTAGCTCACTGAACTTCTTCCATCTCATTCTTACCCTAGTTATTGCACTTTCTGAACACCCACCTCCGCTGCTAATTCGGTCACCTAGGTAGCAGAAGCTATCTACTGTTTATACAGAGTCTTCCCAGAGTTTGGTGGTGCTTTTTTCCTGTGGCTGTTTGCTGCTTGCTGTCCCAGCGCAGCTGCTACATGTGAAACCTACATTCTTAGTTAAGCTTCCTGAGATCCTACTACATCTCTTGTGTACCCATTGTTTCCATTTGGTGCAGAAGATGGAGTTCCTACCTACACCTTTCCTACATACTGAGCAAAGCCATTTCCATGAGGGGATCTGGGTTCTGTTTTCTCGTCTACTTACAAGGATCTTACTCTTTGTCAGGTTCACTTTGAGACCCTTTCTTTCTAATCCCTGCTTCCATGTTTGGAATTTCTTCTCTAATTCTACCATAGATTCAGCTATAAGTGCGAGGTCATCCGCATACAGCAGTTCCCATGGTCTTAAACTCCTCTGTTATTGCCTGCAAAACTATTACGAACAGGAGAGGGCTAAAAACAGAGCCCTGGTGGACACCGACCTGTATGCTAAATTCCTTGCTATAGTCATTGCTAATTCTAACTTCGCTGATGGCTCCTCTATACATGGCTTGTACAGCTTTCACAAGCCATTCATCTGCTCCTAGTTTTCTAAGAGCCCACCGGATTATAGCACGGAGGACTCTGTCAAAGGCTTTCTCCAGATCGACGAATGCCAGGGAGAGCGGCTTACTTTTAACTAGGTATTTTTCCTGTAACTGCCTCACAAGGTAGAGGGCATCAGTGGTGCCTTTTCCTGGCACAAACCCAAATTGCATCTCATCTAGTTTCACCCGGTCCCTAATCAACTGTGCTATAACTCTTTCCGTTACTTATGACCTGGTCCATCATCTTTATACCTCTATAATTTCCTCTATCTAGTGCATCACCTTTACCCTTGTAGCAGTTGACAATGGTGCTGCTGCTCCTAACCTTTGTATCACACCCTCTAGTATTACCTGGTTAACAATACGTGTGGATATGGTGTGAGCTACAGACCCAGATGCCTTCAGCATCTCGGCAGCTATACCCGATGGACCGGTTGCCTTCCATGTCTTCATATTTTTGCTTGCCTTACTTACTACACTGTTACTGACTTGTACTGCTGGCTCCTCTATAGGGTCTACTTGGGGTAGGATCTCTTTTTCCCATGCATACTCCTCATTTAGTAATCTTTCATAATGGCTCTTCCACGCATCTTTCTTCTCAGCACTTGTGAGGGCATGCTCACCTTTATCATTCCGGATACACTTCTCTCCAATGACATCACAATTCTCTCTGGCACACTGCCTCGCAATCCTGAACACCTCCTGTTTATGGTCCTCACGTTGCAAAACATGCTTGAATTTTCTATTCTCTGCTTCCCTTCTAGCTAAGTATACTTGTCACCTAGCTTCCCTCCTGGTCTCTATGTAATGTACCCTGCTTCCCCCATTCTTCCATTCTTTCCATGCCTCTCTCTTAGCCTTAACTGCCTCATCTACCTTATTGTTCCACCACCAAATCACTCTCCTCCTGCCTGTGGTCTTGCTCCAACCACAGATCTCGTCTGTCGCCTTTAGTAGGTTATTTTTTTTTTTAGGAACTCTGAGTGCTCTTCTACATTGAATATCTCTATCTGTTCTTCTTTACTGTCATAGGCGTCGAGTAAAATATCTTTAAATCTGTTACTGGCTGAGGGGTCTTTCAGCTTCCAGATATTTCTTCTCCAGGTGTCCTTCTGTTTCCAAGCTCATCTAGTTCTGACAGTGAGGTCGCTGACAACTAAGTTATGTTGGGAGGTACATTCCTTTTGTGTTTACGACTGTCCATTTATCATGTCCTCTGATGTGGATAAACTCTATCTGTCTAGAATGCACCCCTGATCAGATGGTTGTTGGGTTTTTTGAAGTTTGTGTTACATATCGACATGTCATTGGCATCACAGAATTCCAGAAGCCTGAAGCCTTCTTCCTTTCTTGCGTCAAACACGTGGCCTCCATGGACTCTATAGAAGCCATCACAGTGTTTACCTACGTGTCCGTTAAAATTTCCTGCAATTATTAGCAAGTCATTGTCGTTTGTTAGGGCAGTAGTGTGCATAAGGAACTTGTAAAACCTATTCATAAGTTCGTCTGGCAACCCCGATTGGGGTGCGTAAGCTGATATTATTGCGGCAATTGTTTTATTCAGGACTAGTTTGAGTTTAATGATTCTTGCGTTCACCCTGTTCACTGAGATTACCTTATCTATCCATTTGTCAGCTAATAGTATACCTACACCACCCATCCCATTGTCATTTCCCACGCAGAAAAATTTGTAGCACTGACTTTTGCCTACAAGGACTCTAACAGACTCTTGCACACATCATACATCAATTTCCTTTCGCTCTACCGTCTCTACGATTTCTCCTGCTCTTCCTTTCAATATATTTATATATATATGTATGTATAGGAATTTACCTCTCACAGCTCACACCAGATACCCAAACCTACACAAATTATCATCTATACCTCTCACACACCCACTCACAGCGCTATCATTTGCCGCTATTCTTTATGTAATAGATTATGTATGGCAAGAGACTGCAAATTCACTCATTTACCCGGGAGAAAACATTCAATCTCTACAAACAACAACATCCGACACCAAAGCACATATTCCAAAATAATATCACCACCACCACCACCACCACCACCAATAACTTCACCAAATGTTAAAAAAACATAAATATACACACACAGCTAACTCTGAATTTTTCCAAATCTGCCGCTATTCCCAGCAAGACAGATTATGTCTGCAGTGTGATTGTCCTTTTACTCATCTTCCGGGGACTTGTACAAATAAAAATAAAAATGGGACTCCTACCCAATATAAAACCCACAACTATAGACACTTACAGTTCCCTAAACAGGAAAACGCTTTTTTAGCCATAATGAATCTAGCAAATAAACTGCAAAAAGCATTTTAGCCACCACCCAACACCACCTTCCACTACCACCCTGCTGCGCAAACTTTCATTGCTACCATTAACAAACAAATCCCCAAAACAATCAAAATCAGCTGCCACTTTAGCCTCAACATTTTTGTTTAATACTCAAGGCATCAGCCCTTCCAACAATACTCAAAAATGGAAGATCAAATTTCTTGAGAATTAGGTTGATGACCATCCTAACTACATCTCTTTCTTCGTCCTCACCGAGACCCATCTCAATAACCTCCACTTGTAAGCCGAGGTGAGAGTGAAGAATTTTAAAGCTATCTGTGCAGATTGTGCTGGCAGAAGAAAGGGCAGGACTGCCATTTTTGTACATGATTCTTTTTCAACAGAAGTTAAGAACATATTTTCCAATGGATAGTGTGAAGCAGTCACTGTGTTCAGTAAAACCAGCAACTTAATAGTAGTTGGGCTCTACAGGGCACCCCAAACGCCTCTACCATGCTCCAAGGAATGCCTCAACAGCATAAAATGTTTCATCCAAAAGTGTCACCCTGGCAACATCTTAATGATGGGGGACTTCAACCTCCCTGGTGTTGACTGGTTCACAAACAGCTTGATACCAGGTTTTCCCACCTCAACCCCTGACAAAGAGGCAGTAGAATCACTTCTTGACTTTATGGATGAGTTTTTTCTGTCCCAACTTGTGCTCAAACCAACAAGGTGCCACAAAAACATCTTGGGCCTAATGTTCAGTAATCACATTGGCACTATCCACAATGTTAGCAATGGAAAAAACTCTACTCTCAGACCATGACATGGTTCTCTGTGATTCCACTGTCCAAAAAGTAAACCCGATAACATCTCTCCAGTTCATCCATTTGACACTATGGATCTTCATAATGCAAACTGGGAAACGATCAATCATGATCTTGCATATGTCGATTGGTCTTTCACACACACTCACACACCCACTAACATCAAAATATCCTGGCAGACATTTGTAGACACTGTAACAACTATATGTGCAAAACAAACTCCATTAAGATCTGTGAACAAATCTAAGTACAGAATCCCTAGAAATAGAAGAACACTTACCAGAAAAATTAAAAGAATTAACAAAAAAATCAACAAACTTAAATACTGCCAGCAGCAACACACCCATTTGACTGCCATTACATCACTAGAGTATAAAAAACACAACCACCAAAACACCATTATCAACAATCAAAGAACAGGTGAAGACTCCTGGGCCATTGAGAAAATCAAACTTAATCCCAAAGTGTTCTTTTCATTTATGAAAAAACACAACTTTACTGGCTCCACTGTAGGCCCTCTAATTGATGAAAATGGCACTCTCCAAGAAAACCATGGGGGAGGTACTGCAAAAACAATACTGCTGTTTTCAGCAATCCTGTATGGCTGATATGGGCTGTATCAGTCATGTTAATCCCCAACACACTATATTGGACATAACGTTTGGCGCTCCTGATGTCTTAGTGGCAATAAAAGAAACTAAACACAATTCAGCAGTAGGTCTTGATTTGCTTGTGTCCTGAAGGTGTGTCAACACCAACTTACATCTCCTCTTGCTAACCTATGGAGGAACTCACTGGATGCTGGCTATATTCCTGAAAACTTTCTGTCCCAGTCTGTTGTCTCAGTTTTCAAAAAGGGAAACAAATCCCTTGCAGTGAACTACCGTCCGATCTCATTCACTTTTCATATCATTAAGGTATTTGAGGGTGTGGTGAGATCATGAATAACTCACTTTCTTGAAAGCAACAATCTGCTGAACTCCAACCAACATGGGTTCCATAATGGAAGGGATTGCCTAACGCAGCTACTGCATCACTTTGATGACATTTTGAGAGCCTTGGGAAAGGGCTCCAACACTGATGTCATCTACCTTGATTTCAGCAACGTTTTTGACAGGGTTGAACACAACATTCTACTGAGAAAACTATCCAACATTGGTGTTGCTGGAAAGTTGCTGCAGTGGATCAAGTGTTTCCTGTCAAACAGAGCCCAAAATGTAATCGAAGGAGTAAAATGCAGCCCAGCCAAAGTCAGTAGTGGTGTCCCACAAGGCACTGTGTTGGGCCCACTTCTTTTCATTATATTAATGATATTGCTGACATCATCAAGCACAGCAGTATAAGAATCTTTGCAGATGATTTCAAGCTCCAGGTCATCAATGGAGTGGGTGACCAGACAAGCCACCAATCAGATCTAATGGCTGTTATCCAATGGGTGGAATATAACAATATGCTGCTGAATGAGGATAAATTCAAGTTAATCCAGTTAGGAAAAGAGGATGCCCTGAAACTCCCACACTCTCTTCTTTCAGGTGAAACTCTCATGACATCCAACAACATCAGAAACTTGGGAGTAATTGTGGACAACAACATAAGCAGGGCCACTCATATAAACAGCGAAGTTGACATGGCCCGCAGAATGTGTTCCTGGATTCTCAGAACCTTCCAGTCGAGAGATATCCACACTGTTATCCTTCACTTCTCCACTTTTGCCCGACCCCACCTTGAATATTGTTGTCCACTGTGGTCTCTCCATACAAAACAAAGTATCATGAAAGTTGAAGCACCCCAAAGATCAATTACAAAAAAGATAGATGGCATGACAGGCCTTGACTATTGGAATCGATTAGAAAAGCTCAACCTTTATTCTCTCCAACGCCGCCATGAGTGCTACATTGTCTGCATGATGTGGAAAATATTCCATCAGAATTACCCGAATGATGTTGGCATCACCATTAAACTATACCCAAGGTTTGGGCCCTGTGCTATCCGCCCACAACAAAACTCAAACTTGCATCAAATAACAACAATACGGCACAATTACTTCACCTCAATTGGCCTTGCTCTCTTTAACATTACACCAAAACACATTAAAACAGAAACAGACCCTATAAAGTTCAAGAAATCTTTCAACAAATTCCTTCAAGAAATCCCAGATAAACCTCCTACACCCAGATATATCTCTGCAGACAATAACTCCCTACTTGAGTGGGCCATGGTGTCTAAATCCTGATTTGAAAGACTTTGCCAGGTGGTGATATTAAGTTAGACATGGCCTGGGCCAATACTGACTGAAACCTATCAAAGTTATCAAAGTTATATAAGTATATATATATGATGAAGGAAGTGTGGTAAGTAACCAGGTGGACCATAACGCACCAAAGTACTCGATACTGGATAGTAGAGTGGGTAATAGGAAAAGAGTCAGGACCCTGATGGCTGAACTCTAGCTGTTTCGGCCGGAGCTCAGCCATTGGGATCCTGACTCTTTTCTTATATATATATAGTTGCTGTAGGGTTGCAGGTAAATGCATCCGTAGGCAGTATGCCGGTTGAGCACTCAATGCTCGTGCAGAGCAGAGTATACTAGTATAAAGAAGGAGGAATCAATAATGCATCAAACTACAATTTATTAGCATATTACATATGTTTCTCCGTTGATAAGCTCGAGGCAGGATCTGTTACAGATCAAACCCGACTCTGCATTCGAAGGTTCTTCAGATATGTCTGGAGGGTTTGTGGTTTTTCTCCACAAACCCTCCAACTCAATTCTACTTTTGAAAAACATAAGAACTGTGAAACTGGTAAAGGAAATGAATAAATATTCTTAAAAAGACTCCAGTTGCATTTTTGATTTCTTTTCCTTATAATTTTACTTGTGTAGGACATCGCATCTTTTTCATTAAAAAAAACCTTATATATATATATTGGAAAATGTGTGAGATCCTTGGTACAGTTAGGTATATTTGAAAAAAAGGAAAAGAATGATTTCACTTGTAGTGTTAAAAATTTGATTTAATTTTATAATATTATAATATTATGAGTTGGTAGATCCAGTAAGTTCTTTGTTAACTTCGGTGGGAAGAATTTTAAAGATTCCTGGTTAACTTGGGTTTGAGAACTTTCTCGCATTTATCTGTCTGTGGCGATTGTCAAACTGAGATCAGGTTTGAGAAGGTGGTTGTAAACATACTCTCCTGCTGGTTTTATTTCATTAGCTGACCTTTGATGAGTATATAATGGCATAGCTGAATCCATCCTTCCAAATCCATAAAGAATATCTTCTACAAATTTCTGCATCAAAGATGAATTTAGGTGCTTGTCTGGGTTTTAATGAGGTGTAAGATACATGTCTTTTGATAAGAATGGGATGACAGAAAAAAGAGAAAAGAAGGATAGTTTGGGAACATTTGTCAAAGATGTGTTGTTGATATTAGTTTGGGAGAGGAAGTGTGTGTGTGTGTGGGGGGGGGGGAGAGATGCTGGCTCACATATTCACTTTCCTATATGTAAATATATCTACAGTCCATATATATTACATACAAACACATACACATACACACACATATCAACACATACATACATACATATATATATACATACACACATACATACACATACACACCCATATATATCATCATCATCATCATCATCATTTCGTTTTAAGTCCGCTTTTTCCCTGCTTGCAAGGGTGGGACGGGAACTGATTCTGGCTTGATTTCTACAGCTGGATGCCCTTCCTAACACCAACCTCATTTACAGTGAGTGCTGGGTGCTTTTTTGCCGTGGCACCTCCACGACCACTTTGCAGTGGAATGATATGGACCCCAGTCCCTATCATCTCATTTCTACAGCTGAGTAAACTGGAGCAATGTGAAATAAAGTGTCTTGCTCAAGGAAAAAAAAAAATCACCCGGTCTGAGAATTGAACTCACAACCTTTTGATTGTCAGGCCAATGCTCTAACCACTAAGCCATGTGCCTCCATATATATATATATACATATACATACATATACATATATATGTATATATACATATACCGCCTTCGACAGAGTCCCCCGCTCCATTATCTGGTGGGCTCTTAGAAAACTAGGCGTTGACGAATGGCTTGTGAGGGCTATACAAGCCATGTATAAAGAAACAGTCAGCAAGGTTAGAATTAACAACGAATATAGTGAAGAGTTTAGCGTAAAAGTTGGCGTCCATCAGGGCTCTGTTCTCAGCCCCCTACTATTTATTATTGCCCTTCAGGCTATAACAGAGGAGTTCAAGACAGGCTGCCCGTGGGAACTCCTATACGCAGACGACCTGACACTCATAGCGGAATCAATGGCCGAGCTAGAGAAGAAATTCCAAACATGGAAGCACGGCCTAGAGTCAAAAGGACTTAAAATTAACCTGGCTAAGACCAAAGTTTTAGTTTGTAGGAAAGAAAACAAGGCGGCGGTCCCTTCTGGGAAATGGTCGTGCTCGGTATGTAGGAAAGGCGTAGGTAGAAACTCCATCTTATGTCCTAAATGCAAAGTATGGGTGCATAAAAGATGTAGTGGGATCACAGGTAAGCTAACTAAGAACATAGACTTTACATGTGGCCGGTGTTCTGGTGCAATAAGTAGCAGCAAGTGCCCACAAAATACTAGCTCTTTCAATTGCGCAGAGGGTTCTATAGAAATAGTGGACAGCTTCCGTTACCTGGGCGATAAAATCAGCAGTGGGGGAGGGTGCTCTGAAAGTACTGTAGCTAGAGTCAGAACTGGTTGGAAAAAGTTCAGAGAGCTTATACCACTATTAGCTGCTAAAGGGTTCTCCCTAAAAATGAAAGGCAGGTTGTACGATGCCTGCATACGAACAGCAATGTTGCATGGTAGTGAGACCTGGGCATTGTGTGCAGAGGATATACGCAGACTAGAGAGGAACGAAGCTTGCATGCTCCGCTGGATGTGTAACAGTAATATACGTGAACGGCAAAGCATAAACGAACTAAGGAAAAAATTAGAGATAAGAGGGATCAGATGTTGTTTACTCGAGAGAAGGCTGCGTTGGTATGGACACGTGATGCGCATGAAAGTCGATAGCTGTATTACAAAGTGCAGGGCAATAAAGATAGACGGTAGCCACGGAATAGGCAGACCTAGAAAAACATGGGATGAGCTGATAAACTCCGACCTCACACACTTACACCTCTCCAAGACAATGTCACTGGACCGAGACCTTTGGCGGTACTCAGTAACAGAGAAGACCCGCCTTGCCAGTAGGCATCTCTAACAAAATACACCCCGTCCCGCCACCACCCCCACCCCATCCACACCACCCCGTTCTATGTAAAGTTATGTTGGTGCCGCGCCATCCAGGCCGAAACAAATGAGATCGTGTAGGTGTCACGACAAAAAACACACAGTCCACGCTGTAATGTGGCCGTGTAGGCAACACGGTAAAAACCTCCCAGACCCACACTGTAAATGTGGTTGGTGTTAGGAAGGGCATCCAACTGTAGAAAACCTGCCAGACAGTCCTATGCGAGCAAGACAATCACTCTTGCCTCAAGTGGGACTACCCCCGTCCAAACCCATGCAAGCGTGGAACACGGACGTTAAACGTTGATGATGATGATGATGATCCCATACACACATATATTTTATACATACATACACACATATATACATACACACATATACATACACACATATACATACACACATATACACATATACATATATATATATATACACATATATATTCCACACATTTTATATACATACATACACATATATATTCCATATATACACATTTTATACCTCCTACATATATATATTTTTTTTACATATACATATATATATATACTACATATATCATCATTTTCATCATCATCATTTTACGTCCGCTTTTCCCTGCTTGCAAGGGTGGGACGGGAACTGATTCTGGCTTGATTTCTACAGCTGGATGCCCTTCCAAACACCAACCTCATTTACAGTGAGTGCTGGGTGCTTTTTTGCCGTGGCACCTCCTTGATCACTTTGCAGTGGAATGATAGGGACCACAGTCCTATCATCTCATTTCTACAGCTGAGTAAACTATATACATATCCACACATACATATACACATACACATACATATATATACACATATCTATCTCACACATATGCATATGCATACATACACATATGTATATATATACACACACACATATGAATCGCTTTTGGAGTGGGTGTGAATTTCAGTCCATTTTCTAGCAATTTTATTTCCTGTTGTGTTAGTTTTTTGACCGATATGTTGATTATTTTTGGTTCCTTCAGAGTTTTCTCATCGGGTGCCACTTGAAGGGTGGTGTTTTTTTCTTTTTTCCTTTCATTTGGTGGGAGGCACCTTGTTCTAAAAAATAATAATTCCCATTTGAGGTAGTGGTGTTTCTGTTGTGCTGAAATATTCTGTTCGCTGGCATTTCATGTTGATAATTTTCTGAACGGTAGTATTTTGATTGGTGGTAGATATATGGGGGTCTAGTTCTTCTGTTGTTCCGTTCGGTCATCATATGTCTTTGATTTTGCCACAGGTAATTGTTCTTGGGGTTTTGATAGTAGTTGTATCTGGTTCTGGTGTTCAGTATTTAGTTTGTGTATAATTGTGTGTTTGGGATTCTCCGATTTCTGGTTGATGATTATTTATTGTGTGAGAATTCTTCATTTCTTGTGTTTTTGTATATTCCCAAATTTGAGGGTTTCTTATGGGTTTTTTTTGGGGATTTTATATACATATATATATATATATACATATACAGCAATGTTGCACAACAGCGAGACCTGGGCACTGTGTGCAGAAGACCTATGAAGATTGGAAAGAAATGAAGCCTCCATGCTTCGCTGGATGTGCAATAGCAATATACGTGAACAGCAAAGTATAAATATACTGCGTGAGAAATTAGGCACAAGCGGGATCAGTTGTTGGATGCAGGAGAGGAGATTGCGTTGGTATGGACATGTGATGCATATGAAGGGTGACAGCTGTATAATAAGGTGCAGAGCGCTCAAAGTCGATGGTAGCCGTAGTGTGGGCAGGCCTAGGAAGACTTGGGATGAGATAATAAAAGCTGACCTTGCACAATTACATTTCTCAAAGGGCATGGCATTAGACCGCGACCTCTGATGCTATGCAGTTTTACAGAAGACCCATCCTCTATTATTCTCAGGCTGAGGCTTATACCTAGTAGGCAACACCTTCCTCAACCTTCTATCCCCTCTCATTCACCTCCTTTAGCGGTAACCATACCTCCCCTACTCTCCTGTACACATTTTCCCCCAAGCTTCCTCCATCTTCCCTAGTCCCAAGAGAAAAGTGCACAGGCTCCACTGAAAAGTGGCCATGTCAATGACCTGACAAAGGTGCCCAGTCCACACTGTAAAGCGGTCATGTAGGTGTCACAGCAAAAAGTGCCCAGTCCACATTGTAATGTGGTCGTGTAGGTGACATGACAAAAAGCACCCAGCACACACTGTCAATGGGTTGGCATTAGGAAGGGCATCCAGCCATAGAAATCCAGCCAGAAACTCTCCTATATGAGCGAGGCATGGTCACCCAACGCAACTTGCCTCTAAATGGAACAAACCCATCTTACCCATGCTAGTGTGGAAGATAGATGTTAATCGATGATGATGATGATGATGATGAAGTATTCAATTTTAATTCCGTAGAGATTTTTGAAATGTTCAGATATATATATATAAATATATGTAGGAGGTAAGTTTTATTGTAGTACAATAAAGCAATGCAGATATCGGATAAGAAGCACTCTACAGTTTGTAGGACTGGAGTATACATAATATATCACACATCAATCTAAAACTACTTTTCATATGTTGATTTAAAACTGCACTATCCACAAGTGTTTTTAACCTTCATATCATGTCCTCCTATTTTATCTGATGAAAACACAAATGTTATTGCATGATGATATTTGTTTTTGAAATGCGCATAATAAAATACATGGAACTCATTGAACCATCTTTTGATCTTATATATTATATATAAATATATATATATATAATAACAGAACACACTCACTGTTTGGTTGGTTTTCGCTTCTGCATCTTTTATATCTTCATAGTGAGTGTGTTCTGTTATTATTTGTGGCAATATTATTACAACAATATGACCCTCCCCAAGTATAACAATATATATATATATATATAATTATATATATATATCTATATCTATATATATATATATATATATATATATATATATATATCCCACTGCAAAGTGGTTGTGGAGGCGTCACAGCAAAAAAGCACTCAGCCCACACTGTAAAGTGGACATGTAGGCGCCACGGAAAAAAAGCACCCAGCACTCACTGTAAATGAGGTTAGTGTTAGGAAGGGCATCCAGTTGTAGAAATCAAGCCAGAATCAGTTCCCGTATGAGCAAGACATGGTCAGCCGACCGGCTACTGCCCACAACAGGACAACCCGTCTAACCCATGCTAGCGTGGAAAAACGGATGTAAAACGGTGATGATGATGATGATAATATTTAATTATATATATATATATATATATATATATATATATATATATATATATATATATATATATATACGAGTCGGATGTACAGGTGTGTCTATATATACATAAATGTTTATATAGGTATGTAGATGCCCACAGAATACTAGCTCTTTCAATTGCACAGAGGGTTCTATAGAAATAGTAGACAGCTTCCGTTACCTGGGTGACAAAATCAGCAGTGGGGGAGGGTGCTCTGAAAGTACAGTAGCTAGAGTCAGAACTGGATGGAAAAAGTTCAGAGAGCTTATACCACTATTAGCCGCTAAAGGGTTCTCCCTAAAAATGAAAGGCAGGCTGTATGATGCCTGCATACAAACAGCAATGTTGCATGGCAGTGTGACCTGGGCATTGTGTGCAGAGGATATACGCAGACTAGAGAGGAACGAAGCTTGCATGTTCCGCTGGATGTGTAATAGTAATATACGTGAACGGCAAAGCATTAACGAACTAAGGGAAAAATTAGAAATAAGAGGGATCAGATGTTGTTTACTCGAGAGAAGGCTACGTTGGTATGGTCACGTGATGCGCATGAAAGACGACAGCTGTATAAAAAAGTGCAGGGCAATAAAAATAGACGGTAGCCACAGAGTAGGCAGACCCAGAAAAACCTGGGACGACTTGATAAATTCCGATCTCACACACTTACACCTCTCCAAGACAATGTCACTGGACCGAGACCTTTGGCGGTACACAGTAATAGAGAAGATCCGCCTTACCTAAATACAAAGTAAAACATACTACAGTCAGTAGGCACCTCTAACAAAATACACCCCGTCCCACTACCTCCACCCCATCCACACCGCCTCTTTCAATGTAAAGTTATGTTGGTACCACAACATCCAGGCCGAAACAAATGAGGTCGTGTAGGTGTCACGACAAAAAAAAAACACACAGTCCACGCTGTAATGTGGCCGTGTAGGTAACACGGTAAAAACCTCCCAGTTCCACACTGTAAATGTGGTTGGTGTTAGGAAGGGCATCCAGCCGTAGAAAACCCGCCAGACAGTTCTATGCGAGCAAGACAACCACTCTTGCCTCAAGTGGGAAAACTCCCGTCCAAACCCATGCAAGCGTGGAATATAGACGTTAAACGATGATGATGATGATGATGATGATGAGATGTATATATGTATATATTTACATGCGTAGAAATATTTGCTGTGTTAAGAAATCGCCATTTAGGATCCCACCCCACCTCCACCACCTTCCAATATACATTCCTGATGCTGTATGCTGGTCACTTCCTCGTGCATATAGCATCTTAAATCCAGGTAAGCTCACAGCAGTCACGGGGTGGACAAAGGCTTCGTAAGCCGTAGTGTAGGCAACCCGTCTAGGAGAGCTACCACTTGAATAAATTGGTGAAGAAGCCCCCTAAGTCCAGTAAGACAACCTCTCTAGTGCTGGTGGCACGAATAAAAGCACCTGGTCCATGTTGTAAAATGTAGGAAATGGAAGTAGCATTCAGCCATTAAAAAACATGCCAAAGTAATGGGGTGGAGAGGGCCCCTGAGTCCAGTAAGACAACCTCTCTAGTGCTGGTGGCATTAAAGTACCCAGTCCATGCTGTAAAGTGGTGCTGGTGAGAGGAAGGGCATCCATCCAGTATATCAATGCCCCCAAAAAATTACGAGCATAACAGACAAGTATTGCAATAACTGTATAAACAGCAATAACACTAACCATGTTAGGGCTGCACACGGTAGTGAGGTGGTGGCTAGTGCGGCAATGCACGAGAACTGCCCGATCACCATCAAGCAATCGCACAACAACAACAGTAATAATAATGATGTTAATGATTCTAAATATTTTTCTTTGCAGAGAAGGCAAAAATCAACGGAAGATGTCGCCTCTCAGGGTTGCCACACTTAATATTGACACCCTGAGAGATAGATCTGGTGAGATAGTGGAGATGCTAGAGAGAAGACATGTGGATGTGTGTTGCATGCAAGAGGTGAGATGGAGAGGTGCCTCAGGCAAACAGCTTAGCTATAAGCTTCTCTGGGTAGGAAATGATGATGGGTTAGGAGGGGTGGGCATTTTACTGGCCGAGAAGTGGATGAACAAGACAATAGAGGTAATTAGAGTAAGTAATAGTATAATTAAGATTAGATTAGTTGTAGGCAATAGACTGCTGACAATTATCTCTACCAATGCTCCCCAAGTGGGGCTAGGTAAAGAAGAGAAGGACTGCTTTTACGACCAACTTCCAGAGACAACCATAATGACAGAGGACAGAGTCCTAGTTATACTAGCAGGTGACTTCAATGGTCATGTTGGACAGCTCCAGGATGGATACACTGGGGTACATGGTGGTCATGGTTATGGCTCAAGAAACGAAGAAGGAGTCAAGCTTCTTGAATTTTGTGATGCAACCATTTGCAACACTAACTTCAGGAAACCTGCCAACCACCTAATAACCTATCAATCAGGCGAGCACATAAGCCAGATTGACTTCTTGCTAATTAGGCAACGAGACAGGCAGATGGTTTCAAATACTAAGGCATACTCCGAGGAAGAACATAGGTTAGTTCTTAGTGACATCTCAGTAAGCAAGAGATAGAATGAGACACAAAGGAAGTATGGAAAAGGAAGGTCTGGAAGCTAAAAGACCTTTCACTTAAATATATATAAATTTAGGAAAGCCCTCCAAGATGTGTATGATGAGAAAGAAGACAAATTAGAATTGTATGACATAGAAGATAACTGGAAGTTCTTACGTGACAACTTACTGCAAGCAACTGAATAGACTTGTGGCTGGAGCAAGCTCCAACCACACAGAGGGTGACTTGGTGGTGGAACAGCATGGTAGATAGAGCCATTAAAGACAAAAGACAAGCATGGAAGAATTTGAAAAATGGGGGGAGTAGAGACCGATACTAAGCCACTAAAAGAGGGGCTAGATGTCAGGTATAGTTAGCATGCAGGGAAGCTGAAAGCAGGAGGTTTGCCAATGTTCTGTGATGAGAGGATCAGAGACGTGAGGTGTTCCGCATTGCAGAGCAGTGTGTCAGTGTAAATTAAGATGTTGGAGATAAGTATGTCCAAAATTATGTTGGTGCACTTAGTGTCACTGATGAAAAATGAGGCCGTGAAATGTCATTATATACAAGCTATGTATAGAGAAACAGTCAGCAAGGTTAGAATTAACAATGAATATAGTGAAGAATTTAGCGTAAAAGTTGGTGTTCATCAAGGCCCTGTCCTTAGCCCCCCCCCCCCTTGTTTATTATTGTCCTTCAGACTATAACAGAGGACCGGCTGCCTATGGGAACTTCTATACACAGATGATCTAACTCTCACAGCTGAACTAGAGCAGAAATTCCAAACATGGAAGCATGGCCTAGAACCCAAAAGCCTTAAAGTTAACTTGTCTAAGATTAATGTTCTAGTATGTAGAAAACAAAATAGGGCACAGATGCCCTTTGGGAAATGGCCATGCTCAGTGTGTAGGAAGGAGTAGGTAGAAATTCCATTTTATGTCCCAAATGCAAACTATGGGTACATAAAAGATGTAGTGGGATCACAGGCAAGCTATCTAAGAACGTAGATTTTATATGTGGCCAATGCTCAGGTGCAATAAATAGCAAGTGCTCCCAGGATACTAGCTCCTTCTATTGCCCAGATGGTTCTATAGAAATAGTGGACACTTTCCTGGGTGACAAAATCAGCAGTGGTGGAGGGTGCTCTGAAAGTACAGTAGCCAGAGTCAGAACGGGTTGGAAAAGGTTCAGAGAGCTTATACCACTGTTGGCCACAAAAGGTTTCTCTCTAAAAATGAAAGGCAGATTGTATGATGCCTGTATACAAACAGCAATATTACATGGCAGTGAGACATGGGCATTGTGTGCAGAGGACCTGCGCAGACTGGAAAGGAATGAAGCATGCATGCTCCGTTGGATGTGTAATAGTAATATACGTGAACGGCAAAGCATAAATGAACTAAGTGAGAAATTAGGAATAAGAGGGATCAGATGCTGTTTACTTGAGAGAAGACTATGTTGGTATGGTTACGCGATGCATATGAAAGATGACAACTGTATAAAAAAGTGCAGGGTGATCTAAATTGACGGAAGCTACGGAGTAGGCAGACCCAGAAAAACCTGGGACGATTTGATAAATTCCGACCTTGCACATTTGCACCTCTCTAAGACAATGTCACTGGATCAAGATTTTTGGTGCCATGCAGTAATACAGAAGCCCGCCTTCCCTACATGAAAAGTTAACTTACAGTCAGTAGGCCCCCTCCAAACCAAACACACACCACAACCCATTACCTCTGCTCCATCCTCCCACTCCCTTTCTCTATAAAGTTATGTTGGTACCACAACATCCAGTCCAAACTAATTAGGTCATGTAGGTGTCACAACAAAAAAAACCACAGTCCATGCTGTAATGTGGTCGTGTAGGTAACATGGTAAAAAGCTCCCAGTCCATACTGTAAATGTGGTTGGTGTTATGAAGGGCATCAAGCCCCGTAGAAAACCTGCTAGATACAGTCCTATATGAGGGAGGCATGGTCACCCAATCAATCTTGCCACAAGTGGGACAATTCCCGTCTAACCCATGCTAGCGAGGAAGATAGATGTTAAATGATGATGATGATATATATATATATATATATATATATATATATATATATATATATATATATATATATATATATATGTATCGCCACCGATGAATGTGAGAAAGTTCTCCAGGAAAGTTAACCAAGAATCTTTAAAAAATCTCCCCACCGAAGTTAACAAAGTACTTACTAGATCTACCAAACTGAATTTTAAAATTATAATATATTATAAAATTAAATTAAATTGTTTAGAACTACAAATTAAGTTTTTTTTTCCTTTTTTAGATTACACACACACACACACACACACACACACACACACACACACACACACACACACACACACACACACACACACACACACACACATATATATAGATTGGAGGTAGACACCCTCAATTAACTCTCCAAATGCATGTTTTAGCATGACTGCGAAAAAGGTGCCAAACAGAGTGGGGGCTAACATGCAGTCCTGCTTCACACCACTGCTTATATTAAATGCTTCCAAAGAAGAGTCACCAAGTTGAACGATACCCTTTATATCTGCATGAAATGACTGCACAACCAATTCTGGCAAGGATTTTGAGCAGGCCATCTCTACTATCTAGATTGAATGCCTTCATGATGTCGTTGAAGGTGATATAGAGTGGTTGCCTTTGCTCTCGGCACTTCTGTAGCTGTCGAAGGGAGAAGGTCATGTTGATGATGGAGTATTCTGACCTGAAACCACACTGAGATTTGGGGTATACACTTTCAGTGATTTTCTGTAGTCTGTTCAGGCCCACACTGACAAAGACCTTCCCAACAATACTTAGCAGCGAGATGCCTCGGTAGCTATTGCAGTTGCTTCTGTCCCTTTGTTCTTATAGATGGTGACAATATTGCAGTCTCTCATGTCTTGCAGGACTGTTCACTCTTCCCAGCACTGACACAGTAGTTTTAACAAGTGGCTAAGTAGCACTTCCTTTGAAGAGCCATTATGAAAGATTACTGAATGAGGGGAATGAATGGGAGAAAGAGACCTTGCCCCAAGTGGACCCCATAGAGGGCCACACAATACAAGTCAGTAGCAGTGTAGTTAGTAAGGCAATTAAGGATATGAAAACTGGGAAAGCAACCAGTCCATCAGGAAGAGTTGCTGAGATGCTGAGAGCATCTAGGTCGGTAGGTCACACCATAACCACACGTACGAGTATTGTTAACCAAGTAATACTAGATGGCATCATCCCAAATGATTAGCACAGCAACATCATTGTCAAGTGTTACAAGGGTAAAGGAGATTCACTAGATAGAGGTAACTGTAGAGGTATAAAGCTGATGGACCAAGTCATGAAAGTAACAGAAAGAGTTATAGCACAGTTGATTAGGGACCGGGTAAAACTAGGTGAGATGCAATTTGGGTTTGTGCCAGGAAAAGGTACCACTGATGCCCTCTACCTTGTGAGGCAGTTACAGGTAAAGTACCTAGCTAAAAGTAAGCCGCCCTACATAGCATTTGTCTATCTGGAAAAAGCCTTCGACAGAGTATCCCATGCTATAATCTGGTGGGCTCTTAGAAAACCAGGAGTAGCGGAGTGGCTTCTGAAGTCTGTACAAGCCATGTATAAGGGAGCAGTCAGCAAAGTTAGGGTTAACAATGACTATAGCAAGGAATTTAGCATACAGGTTGGCATCCACCAGGGCTCTGTTCTTAGCTCTCTTCTGTTTATTATCGGATTGCAGGCTATAAAAGAAGAGTTTAAGACAGGATGCCCATGGGAACTTTTGTACATAGATCTATGGTGGAATGAGAGAAGAAATTCCAA
The DNA here is from genome assembly GCA_964016885.1 of Eledone cirrhosa. NCBI lineage: Eukaryota > Metazoa > Mollusca > Cephalopoda > Octopoda > Eledonidae > Eledone > Eledone cirrhosa. Next base: position 83,799 of record CAXHJY010000489.1, on the reverse strand, counting down.
ACATGGAAGCAGTGTCTAGAAAGAAGGGGTCTCAAAGTTAACCTGACAAAGACTAAGGTCCTCGTAAGTAGAAGAAAAAACAGAACCCAGATCCCTTCAGAGAAATGGCATTGCTCAGTATGTAGGAAAGGTGCAGGTAGAAATTCTATCCTCTGCCCCAAATGCAAACTATGGGTACACAATAGATGTAATGGGATCTCAAGAAGTTTAGCTAAGAATGTAGGCTTCACATGTAGTAGCTGCACTGGGACAGCAAGCAGGAAACGACCACAGGAAACAAGCACTACCAAATTCTGGGAGGGCTCAGTAGAAACAGTAGACAGCTTCTGCTATCTAGGTGACTGAATTAGCAGTGGAGGTGGGTATTCTGAAAGTACAGTAACCAGGGTAAGAACAGGATGGGAGAAGTTCAGGGAGCTACTACTACTACTAGCTGCAAAAGGTTTTCCCCTCAAAATTAAAAGCAGACTGTTTGATGCTTGCATACAAACAACAATGGTGCATGGCAGTGAGACCTGAGCATTGTGTGCAGAAGACTTGCATAGATTAGAAAGAAAAGAAGCTTGCATGCTCAGATGGATATGTAATATGAACGGCAAAACATAAGCGAATTGAGAGAGAGACTAGGCATAAGAGGTATCAAATGCTGTGTGCAGGAGAGGAGATTATGCTGGTATGGACAGGTGATGCATAGGAAGGATGACAGCTGCATAAAAAGGTGCAGAGCACTAAAAGTTGATGGAAGTCTTGGAGTGGGGAGACCTAATAAGACCTGGGATGAGGTGATAAAAGCTGATCTTGCCCAATTGCACCGCTCAAAAGTGATGACACAGGACTGAGAGCTCTGGCATTACGCCGTAATACAGAAGACCTGACTTCCCATGGGTACAAGCCGAAGCTGAAGCCTATAGACAGTATGCCCCCACCCCTTCTCACTGTAAAGTAGTCATGTAGGTGTTACAACAAAAAATCACCGACTCCTCACTGTAAAGGGGTTGTATAGGCTCCACCGTAAAAAGACATCCAGTACTCACTGTAAATGAGGTTGGTGTTAGAAAGGGCATCCAGTTGTAGAAACCAAGCCAAAATCAGTTCTGTATGAGCAAGACATGGTCACCTGACCTGGCATTGCTCACAACGAGACAATTCATCTAACCCATGCTAGCGTGGAAGAATGAACGTAACACGGTGTTGATGATGATGACAGTGACTGAGGTCCTTGTTTATAAACCAACTTTGTGAAGATTTTATGACAATACAATAGCTGTGGTCCTTGTTTATAAACCAACTTTGTGAACATTTTAAGACAATACAATAGCGTGGTCCTTGTTTATAAACCAACATTGTAGAATATTTTATAACAATACAATGGCTGTGGTCCTTGTTTATAAGCCAACTTTGTGAACATTTTATAACAATACAATGGCTGTGGTCCTTCATTATAAACCAACTTTATGGAAGCAGTAAACATGTTTTGATCTTATTAGATCTTCTCAGTGAAGTATATTTAATTTATATATTGAGACTGTGAGATTGAAGCTGAGCATGGCAAAGACAACTGCAATGACATTCCACCTGAATACCAAGGAGGCCTCTCAGCATCTCAGTGGCCGTGATAGTTCATCCCTCTCATATAATACCACACCAACATATCTTAAAGTGAAATTGGACTGACAGTTGACTTACAGGCAGCACATTCAGTTCTTACATGCAGAGATATTTGCAAGGAACAAACCTTCGATGCCATTTGGCAAGCTCATCATGGGGTGTTAGTATATCTCACCCAAGGTACCAGTGCCCTAGCTTTAGTCTAAGGGCTGCTGCGGAGTACAACTTCCTTGTATGGAGCAGGAGCTCCCATAAGTAGAAACTAAATACATCCCTAAACAACATTTAAGGCTCATCAACAGATGTCTCCATCCTACACCAACTGAGTGTCTACCTGTGATCTGAGGTATTGGTGCTGCATCTTTTCATAGAAAGCATTACACACACTGGTTGGTGACCAAGGCTTCAATAGATCCAAGTCATCCACTCCATGACATGGCTGGGGATTCTCAGTTATTAAGCCCACATTGCTTATTTTAATGTCACCCTTCATAGAAATCATTACACACGCGGGTTGGTCATTAAGGCCTCAATAGACCCAAGTTATCCACTACATAACATGGCTAAAGATTCTCAGCTACTGAGCGAACATTGCTTCATGTTATGCTGCCCTTTCTCTTGTCAAACAGTAAAGCTCCAAGACTCAAATTTCAATATGCTTCTGACATGGACAGATAGCTGGCCACAGATATGACCCAAATGAATGACAACCCCAATAAAGCCCTCCCAGGCCGAGGCACTAACCACTTTCAGAGGGAGTAAGTGTCCCTGAAGCTTTTTTTTTATTTTGAAAAAGTATTCGGAAAAAAAAAAAAAACTTTTTTCAAAGAGATTTCTCTTGTTTTCAGCTCTTACTGATTAATTCCCCTGAAGAAATGTGTAGAGTTCTCTATGATGACAATCTTTATATAGGAGTGTAAGACGTTTGCTCTACAAACACGAGATTCGACGTTTGATCTCATTGTCACCTTAGATCAGAGGTTCTCAAACTTTTGGGGCCACTGGCACACTCATGGCCCCGTAATACCCTCAGCACACCCACCCCTATTTCCAGAACGACCTGCCAACACACAAATTATGAATATTATATAATAGACAAAATCATTAATTTATATATTATGTTTTTTTATTTTACTATATTTATATATAATGTATCATTTGATAGTTAATATACTACTATATCATATATATATATATACTATACTATAATAATATTATTAATGATAAGGTCATATTGTCCCCCAATCCACCACCCAAAACAGACCTTTCTACATGTGCAAATATATTCTACTCAATAAAGTAATGTACAAATTTATCAGACATATTGGAGAAGTCAATAGTATACCACTAAAACAGCCAACCCAGATAGGTTTTTAATGAGGGGGATCAATGAGGAGGATGTGTTTAGTGAAGTGAAAGTAGCCTCTCTATCTCAGGTTAAATTGTACTAAGAATAAGTCTGATACACACATACATACATACAAATATATACAGGTAAATTTCCATTATAATGAATACCATTATAACAAATGTTTTTTCAATCCCTGAGGTAATAACAAACAGATGCTCGCTTTGTTTTGGTCGATCTCATTATAAAGAATTTTTTAGTTACAACGAATTTCTTTTATAGCCGTGAATTTCGTTATAACGGAATTCCACTGTATATACAGGTAAAATTTCGTTATAACGATTACCATTATAACGAATTTTTCAGTATACCGAAATTTTTTTCAATCTCCGGCCACATGCTCGATATGTTACGTCGATTTCGTTATAAAGAATTTTTCGTTACAACGAATTATTTTTAATACACGTGAATTTCGGAACTTCGTTATATATATATATTTATATAAACAGTAGCAGATGTTGAGAATGGTAGTGTTCAGTCACTTTGAGGAAGAAGCAAATTTGAATAGATGGAATGTGTACAGCACGAAAAAAAAAAAAAAAAAAAAAAAAATCACGTCTCAATTCCCATGGTTCATTTCAAACGCCATTTTATTCCCATCGTTCATTTCAAACACCATTTTTATTCCCATGATTCATTTCAAACGATATTTGTATTTGCATGATGCGGACAACATTTTTATCCAGCAAAAGGAAAAAAAAAGAAGAAACAATTAAAGCCACAAAAACGGTAATTAATTATTATATCAATTAATTATAGAATGTATATAAGTTTTAACAGTATATATATATATATATATATATATATATAATTAAAGAAACGACATGTATCTTAAGAGTGGAGGAGAGAGAAAAAATTGTGACACAGTATACTAGACGCCAATAACGGAAGCGAAGTGTGCTCAATGCTTAGGGGTTTAGTGTTAAATATTATAGAAAAGTTAATATTTAATGAGAGTTAAGCGCAGAAAGTAAAGAGAGCAAGTATAATCAGAATGAATGGAGGACAAGGCAATACATTTAAAAACAAACTTTACATCTTACACTGTCTCATCAATACAATATACATTGTTAGTGATATTTGCATGGAATCTTCAGAGAAGAAAGAATCGTTTATATTGATGTTACTGGAAGTTAGTCCAATTTATCATTTCTTGGATAAATATTCATTCTGAATATATATAGATATATATATATATAAACAATTAAGTTAAAAATGTACATCCACATATGTATACTGAAATACTAGTATGCATATGAATACACACACGTATACATATGTAGATGTACCGAGTTGTTCACTGGTCACTTTACTGTGAGTGTCCAGCTATTCTGTATGTAAACACACAGACAAACCGGTTTTTAGAGTCATACTGGTTTTTGAGGAAACACCTTTCCTCTATTCTCCAGAAAGCCAGACAAGGAATATTGAACTAGTTTCGATGTTGTTACATCTCATCAGCAATATTTACCTATCTTCCGGCCTTTCTAGAGAATCGTAAAAGCACATATCGTTATATACTTTTTCTATGAAAATTAGTAGTGGGCAGACTAATTTGCATAGAACGTGAGTACGTACCGGTTCAACGGAGACGATAAAAACAAATAACGAAACGAAATTAAATTTCGTTTCGTTTGTAACTCACTTTTGTATGACTGACGCTTAAACAATTAAGTTAAAAATGTACATCCACATATGTATACTGAAATACTAGTATGCATATGAATACTAGTATGCATATGAATACTAGTATGCATATGAATACTAGTATGCATATGAATACACACACGTATACGAAACGAAATTTAATTTCGTTTCGTTATTTGTTTTTATATATATATATATATAAATATATATATGTATACACATGTCTCCAAAATGAATACGCAAGGGTAATTTTTTCCTCCACAATTATCTCCTGTTCCTCACTCTTATCACCCTTTACTTTCTATTTATCATTTATTTCTAACTTTAACTTGTGATGAAGGACTAATGTCCAAAATATTAAGACAGGCTTCCTACTATTTCAAGCGTTAAACTAATACATTTCTTCCATGTACTGTGCCGTTTGTTTTATTGTTTCTGTTTAACTTTTACATACATACATATATATATTATGTATGTATGTATATGTAAGTATGTATACAAGTAAAATTCCGTTATAACGAATACCATAATAACGATTTTTTCTATCCCCGAGGTAATAACAAAAGCTCGATTTATTTCGGTCAATTTCGTTATAAAGAATGTTTCGTTATAACGAATTATTTTATAGCCCTTGAATTTCGTAATAACGGAATTTCACTGTTTATATATATATATGTGTATATATATATATATATTTATATGTTTGAAAAGTTGGTAATGTTCTATACAAAACAGGTTATAGAAAAAAGTAAGAATGTACGGAAATTTCTTCTTTGAGCCGTCAAAGTGACATTATTGAAAAAGAAGAATTTTTTTTTAAATAGAGTTTTATAAAGTATATACAATACTACCGGTTTCGATGTAATCCATATTAGCAAATAATAAATATTACAATTAGAATTTAAAAAAGAATTGAAAATTAAGTGTTGAAGAAGGTCAATTCATATTTCGTGCTGGGAGGAAATATAAACATGGATATAACTTTGATAGGTTTCCGCCAGTATTGGCCCAGGCCATGTCTCACTTAATAGCACTATCTGGCGAAGTCTTTCAAATCAGAATTTGGACACCATGGCCCACTCAAGTAGTTACTGTTCTTGATTTTGTGGCTGTTGTTGTTTACACGCCAATATTTTGAAAGTCGGAGCAATAGTTCTTTTTGATTTCTTTTAGTCACACTGCATCTTGGTTGAAATTCTTCTTTTCACCCCATATTTTTCTCCAAAAGGAATCTCTTTCTGGGACACTTATTATTTTGCCCTTCATATCTCTATAGACTGATGTTTGGTTTCGCCTGAATCTTTTATTAAGCACTTTTCTTTCATCTACCTTCTGGTATCAACGTTTCTCGCTGACAGCTCTCAATTCTTGTTTGAGGGTGATCAGCTTATATTGAAGAATTCTGCTTGTACTGTCACCAAACATCGTTTCTATTTTATTTTTCACTCTTTGTTGATGAGGAGTGAAGGTTTTTTGTTTTTGTTTGCATGTAAAGAACATTGTCACATAACCTATAGTTTTTCGTAGGTCAGCAATCTTTTTTTCTATTTTAGTTATATATGATGGTACTTTTTGTGGTGTTTTGTTCTTGTTAATATCTCTGCTGACACCAAGATAATGCTTCACTGTCGTTGCTAAGGCATATAAACAGGCGTTTACGGCCATTGTCATTCTGAGTTCAAATCCCGCCGAGGTTAACTTTGCCTTTCATCCTTACGGGATCGATAAAATAAAGTACCAGTAATGCGCTGGTTGGTTGTTGGCCCTGTTCCCAAAAGTAGAAACAATTATTATTATCGATAGTGTTTTCCACAACAGTCGAGGTAGACTCAGATGGTACAAGTGGTGTCAAATTTCTTACAGGCATAGTTGTTTCAAGGCACTGTTCGACCTGGCTGCTAGGAAGTCTAGTAGCATGGCGACCTGTAGCACGTGTTGATTCCATGTTTGTTGTGGGGGACTTACAATTATTAATATTTATCTCATTTTTACGTTGAACAAACGTTGCTTGTTGACGTAATTGTTTCGCTGTGAAATGATTTAGCTTTGGATGTATTTCGTCCCAGTGTAGCTTCATTCTGTTCATATAGCCAACGGAGGGATTTTTTTCGCCATTTTATAACAATTAAATAAATCATCAAGTTTGCAACTCCAAGAGAAATGCGATTTATAATTTCGGTTTCTTCTGTAGCTACAACTGAATAAATTAACTTTTCTCGTTGATTTTCTCGCTGGTTTTCTCCGGTATATTGTTTACGTTCCTTGTGTTTGATAAATTGTTTTTGTTGATATTGTGTCCGGCCATGCTGTTTGTAGCAAATCCTTGTAAAATGAATTATGGATTTAGTCGGATATATCTACGAATTCCAATAAAAGATTTCTTCAGTGGATATAGTTAGAATATCCAGTTATTCAATATGACTGGTAGTTGTGGCATTACTGTCGGAGATAGTTTTCATCTTAAATTTAATGAATAGTCTCCCATGCCAAAATGTGCAACTGGTCGCGTTGACTGACTGCTATATGTATGTGTGTTCTTTTGGTTTTATAATTTCACAAATTTTTGCCAAAGTAAGGGAGAAGAAGGTTGCACTTCCAAAACGACTAAACGTGGCTCGTCTGAAGACAGAAGTCAGAGCAGAGCAGTCGAAGTCTCCTGAGTGGGTATCATTGAAGAAAACCGTCTATGATGTCAGTGCTGGAGTTGTAGATCATATCAATAGAAAGCATAAGGACTGGTTTGATGAAAATGATGCAGTGATCTATATCTTGCTTGAAGAGAAACAAAAAGTGCTGACATCATTGTTGAGTGAGACACGTTCTGACAGGAGTGACTGGATCTTCAAGCTAATCAAGGTACGTGTGCAACATCAATTGAGAGTCATGCAAGATACCTGGTGGAGACAAAAAGCTGATGAAACCCAGAAAACCTCAGATAGACATGATACAAAGCACTTATACAATCTGCTTAGGGAGGTGTATGGTCCAACCGGTCCACAAATATCCCCATTTTGCTCCAAAGATGGCAAGGAATTGCTCAGATCCGAAAGAAATCCTGATCAGGTGGCATGACCACTTTGATGAGATTCTCAACAGACCATCAGAAATTGATGAGTTCATCTGGTCGATTATATCCAGACCTACAATGCTGGCAATGGCTGATCCTCCTTCATTTGATGAGGTGGTGAATGCCATTGCCAAATTAAACAGCGTCAAGTCACCTGGAATGGATGGATTGAGTGCCGAGATATTTAAGTGTGCTGGTGATAACTTCTTAAACCACCTCACTGATCTCTTTGTGAATGTTTGGAATGAAGATGATGTACCACAGGACTGGAAAGATGCATTGATGGTGGTATTTTACAAAGGAGCCAAAGATGGTTGTGGCAACTACAGAGGTATCTCACTGCTATCTGTGGCTAGGAAGATCTTGTGCAGGATATTGATGGACAGATTGATATAGCACATGCTGTTGAGGTACTTCCTGAGTCCCAATGTGGCTTTAGAAATGGCAGAGGCACTGTTGACATGGTCTTCTCAGCCAAACAACTTCAAGAGAAATGCATAAAGCAGTGCATGAACTTATACCAAGTTTTTGTTGATCTGACCAAGGCATTTGACACCGTAAATCGGAAGGCTTTGTGGATTATTTTGGAGAGATTGGGCTGTCCTGAAAATTTGTGAACATATTCAAGCTCTTCCATGATGACATGCAGACATGGGTAAATATTGGAGGTAAACTGTCTGAGCCATTCTCGGTGGAAAATAGCCTTCAAGAGTTGTCAACATGGTATCTATTTCAGATATCGCACTTCTGGCAAGCTCAGGTACCTCGCTGCCAACACTAAGGTACTGTGTACCTTAATCAGAGAATTTCTGTATGCAGATCATTGTGATCTCTTTGCACACTACCAGAGTGACATGCAACACCTTATGGATTCTTTCTCCAATGCATGCAGTGCTTTGGGACTGACAGTCTGAAGAAGACTGTCATGTACCAACCTGCTCTGGATAAAGTTTTCAATGAACCTTCCATATATGTATACAGTCAAAAGCTGAAGGTTGCTGACAGATTTGTGTATTTGAGGAGTACTCTGAGTGTGACCAACTCGATGGATGCAGAAGTTTGTCTACGTGTTAGTAAAGCAAGTGAGTCATTTGGAAGGCTCAGCGACCATCTTTGGTCCAGGCAAGGAATCTCAATGAAGGCCAAGGCGAGAGTGTATACTGTCAGCTTTGCTGTACGCTTGTGAGACATGGGTTGCCTACAAACGGCATATCCAAAGACTGGAACGATTTCACCAGCACTGTCTCAGAAAGATACTCGGTATCAAGTGGCAGCTGCATGTGTGTGATGCTGAAGTCTTTGACAGAAGTGAGTGTTGGAGCATTGAGATTATCATCCACCAACGATCTTTGCGATGGACCAGACACCTCTGCAGAATAGAAGATGATTGAATCTCAAAACAACCTTTGTATGGCGAGCTTTGTAAAGGTAAGAGACCACCCAACAAGCCAAGGCTTCAATTCAAGGATTGTGTAAAGGACACATTGAAAGAAACTGGTTTGATGGTGGCTGACTGGGAGATAGAAGCCATAAAGTTCAAGAACTTTTGGATAAATTCTATTTTTGCATGATAGACACCTAGTCTTCATTAAGATATCTCTCTAGGAGAAGGTTACTCTGATATAAAACATATGGATTTGTTTCCATCTAATGATGTAGTCCATTGCTATTTTTGGAGTAAATGCATTTGATGGTCAAAGAGTGGGATTGGCCCTATGCAAAGCCTTTCCTCACTTAAAAAAGCTTCAAGCATAGGCATCACGTGATATGTGACATTTTTTGCGATGCATGGTATTGCTAGGCATAGGGAAATCCCTATCAGGATTAAAAAGCCGCCTGTGACACTCATGGCTAAGTATCAATCGATGGCATTACTCGAAATTGAGTTGCTGCAATCATCATATATATATATATATATATATATATATATATATATATACGATATTAAATAAATGGAAACTATATTTATAAAACCATATTTATTTCATTATATATATTTCAGGGATATCATATTAACAATATGTTATGCCTTCTTCAGAAAAAATACAATGTAACCCAACAATTTAAATATAACTTTCCATATATATATATATATGTGTGTGTGTGTGTTTATATCTGTATTTTTGACCGTTGGTCAGTCAATGATAAACATTGAGGACCAAATGAATTAACTGTGAGATATAAAAGATACAGAAGCGAAAACCAACCAAACAGTGAGTGTGTTCTGTTATTATTTCTGGCAATATCATTACAATATGACCCTCCCCAAGTATAACAATATATGTATATATCATCATCATCATTTTACGTCCGTTCTTCCATGCTAGCATGGGTTAGACGGGTTGTCCTGTTGTGGGCAGTGTCTGGTCGGCTGACCATGCCTTACTCATACAGGGGCTGATTTTGGCTTGATTTCTACAGCTGGATGCCCTTCCTAACAACAACCTCATTTACAGTGAGTGCTGGGTGCTTTTTTTCCGTGGCGCCTACATGTCCACTTTACAGTGTGGGCTGGGTGCTTTTTTGCCGTGGCACCTCCACGACCACTTTGCAGTGGGAGGGTGTGGGGGCATATTGTCTATATGCTTCAGCTTCGGGAGGTCGGGTACTCTGTATTACTGTGTGACGCCAGAGGTCACGGTTGAGAGGTGTAATTGGGTAAGGTCAGCTTTTATCACCTCATACCAGGTCTTGCTGGGTCTCCCCACTCCGCGGTTTCCATTGACTTCTACGGCTCTGCACCTTTTTATGCAACTGTCATCCTTCATACGCATCACATGTCCATACCAACGCAACCGCCTCTCCTGCACACAGCATTTGATTCCTCTTATGCTCAGTCTCTCTCTCAATTTATTTATGCTTTGCGGTTCGCATATATTACTATTACACATCCATTGGAGCATGCAGGCTTCGTTTCTTTCTAATCTACGTAAGTCTTCCACCTTCAGCGCCCGGTCTCACTACCATGTAACATTGCTGTTCGTATACATGCATCATACAGTCTGCCTTTCATTTTGAGGGAAAAGCCTTTTGTAGCTAGCAGTGGCAGTAGCTCCCTGAACTTCTTCCATCCCGTTCTTACCCTAGTTATTGTACTTTCTGAACACCCACCTCTGCTGCTAATTCAGTTACCTAGGTAGCAGAAGCTGTCTACTGTTTCTACAGAGCCCTCCCAGAGATTGGTGGTACTTGTTTCCTGTGGCTGTTTGCTGCTTGCTGTCTCAGCACAGCTGCTACATGTGAAGCCTACATTCTTAATTAAGCTTCCTGAGATCCCGCTACATCTCTTGTGTACCCATTGTTTGCATTTGGGACAGAGAATGGAGTTCCTACCTACACCTTTCCTACATACTGAGCAAGGCCATTTCCCTGAGAGGATCTGGGTTCTGTTTTCTCGTCTACTTACAAGGACCTTAGTCTTTGTCAGGTTGACTTTGAGACCCTTTCTTCCAAGTTTGGAATTTCTTCTCTAGTTCTACCATAGATTCAGCTATAAGTGCGAGGTCATCTGCATACAGGAGTTCCCATGGGCATCCGGTCTTAAACTCCTCCGTTATTGCCTGCAGGACTATGATGAACAGGAGAGGGTTAAGAACAGAGCCATGGTGGACACCGACCTGTACGCTAAATTCCTCGCTATACTCATTGCTAATCCTAACTTTGGTGACTGCTCCTTTATACATGGCTTGTTCAGCTTTCACAAGCCATTCATTTACTCCTAGTTTTCTAAGAGCCCACCAGATTATAGCACGTGAAACTCTGTCAAAGGCTTTCTCGAGATCGACGAATGCCAGGTAGAGTGGCTTACTTTTAGCTAGGTACTTTTCCTGTAACTGCCTCACAAGGAAGAGGGCATCAGTGGTCCCTCTTCCTGGTACAAACCGAAATTGCATCTCATCTAGTTTCACCCGGTCCCTAATTAACTGTGCTATAACTCTTTCTGTTACTTTCATGACCTGGTCCATCAGCTTTATACCTCTATAGTTTCCTCTATCTAGTGCATCACCTTTACCTTTGTAGCAGTTGACAATGATGCTACTGCACCAATCTTTTGGTATGACACCTAGTATTACCTGGTTAACAATATGTGTGGTTATAGTGTGACCTACAGACCCAGATGCCTTCAGCATCTTGGCAGCTATACCCGATGGACCGGTTGCCCTCCCCATTTTCATATCTTTGATTGCCTTACTTACTACGCTGCTGCTGACTTGTACTGCTGGCCTCTCTATATGGTCTACTTGGAGTAGGGTCTCTTCTTCCCATGCATTCTCCTCATTTAGTAATCTATCATAATGGCTCGTCCATGCATCTTTCTTCTCAGCACTTATGAAGGCAAGCTCACCTTTATCATTCCGGATACACTTCTCTCCAATGACATCACAATTCTCTCTGACACACTGCCTCGCAATCTTGAACACCTCCTGTTTCTGGTCCTCAGACGCTAACTTAAATGCTGACGTAGAAGCTAACTTAAGTGCTGACGTAGAAGCTAACTTAAACGCTGACGTAGAAGCTAACTTAAAGGCTGACGTAGAAGCTAACTTAAACGCTGACGTAGAAGCTAACTTAAACGCTGACGTAGAAGTTAACTTAAACGCTGACGTAGTTGTTAACGTAGATGCTGACGTAGAAGTTAACATTTACCCTTACCGCCGAAGCTGATCTACAACGCAAATGCAGATGCGGATTGCTAAAGCTAAAGCAAAAGCTGTCGCAAATGATGAGGAAGTTTTGCTGGTGCTGCCGCAATTGTTGCCGCTAAGGCAAATGCTGATGCGGATCGCTAAAGCAAAAGCTAACGTTAACGCTGACGCAAATGCTGACCCAAAGCAATTGTTGATGTAGATGCTGCAATGATGCGGACGACACAGGAAAGGTTGATGGAAACGCTAATGCTAACGGAAACGCTGACGTAGACGTTATTGTAAACGCTGACGCAGACGTTAATGTAAACGCTGACGCAGTTGCTAAGGTAAACGCTGACGCAGACGCTAATAGGAACGCTGACGCAGATGCGAACGGAAACTGATGCAGACGCTAACGCAAACACTGATGCAGATGCTAATGGAAGCACTGACGCAGATGGTAATGGAAACGCTGACAGTCGCTAATGGAAACACTGACGCAGACACTAATGCAAAAGCTAACGCTGATGCAAATGCTGAGGCAGACGTAAATACTGACGCTAACGCAAACGCTGACAGGCGGTGACACAGATACTGAAGGAAATGTCGCAAACACAAAAGCTAATGCTAACGCCTACGCAAACGCAAACAGACGCTGACGTAAACTCTAGTGCAAATGCTTACGTGGAAGCTGACGCAAACGCTGATGCAAACTCGAATGCAAATGATAACGTGTATGGTAATGATAACGCTGACTCAGAAGCAAACGCTGACGTAGACGCAGACACTGAAACAAACGCAAATGCTGACACAGGCGCTAAGGGAAATGCTGACGCAATCACTATCACAAATGCAGACGCTGACACAAATGTTGACACTAATGCAAACACTGACGCAGATGCTAACAGAGACTCTACATAGACACTAACACAAAAGTTTACATAGAAGCTTATTCAAATGCTAACACTGACGCAAACAGTGACGCTAGAAATAACAGTTACAGTAACACTAACAGTAATGCTAACAATAACGCTAACAGTAACACAGTCACTAATAATAAACTTACCATTAACAGTAAATCTTAGCCTAACACTAACCCTAAATCAAATATTAGTCAAGGAAGAAAGTTGATTGCAATTATATTTAAGGTCACTCTTTAAGATATAGAAGATAATGATTTTAATTTAAAGAGAATCACAATGCAACACAATAACACAGCACAACACACCACACTAACCTACACAACAATAAACCAGATTATACCATACCCTGGTAAATTTATGATAGCTTTCCATGTTATAACTACACCAAACCATAACAAACTACACTAAACCTTACAAAACTACACCACATACATAATTTTTTATTTTGTGTGTGCTTACCACCCAATCTGACATTAAAGGTGCTCACAATTGACTATTTTTTGCACATATTATCAATGAATATGACTTTGAAACCTATCGAAAATGACTAGCTTTGTAGAAAAAAGAGAGCGAAAGTGGGTGGAAATACCATTCACAAATCTAGTCATTTTTTATTGGAGTGGGAGTCATATTTGTTAACATGCTAAAGTATAGTCTACTGCGAGTATGTTGATGGTTGGATTAGTTGATAACACATAGAAAAACAAAGAAAATTTTTTTTTCTGACTTAAATCAAAGTGGAAATTAAAGTCCTTACTTTATATGGAAACACATTATAACAAAACAGACCATACCATACTATATCATATCATTGTAAATTTATAGCAGAACACCTACTTCTACCATTTACATTACACCATGGTATTGACATGAAAGTGACAAATTTACTTGTTTTTTATTGCGGTTACCACCTAATGTGACATCAAAGGTGCTTGCATAATAACACAACACAACACAGCACAGCACACCACACCACACCACACCACACCACACCACACCACACCACACCACACCACACCACACCACACCACACCACACTACACTACACTACACTACACTACACCTCACCACACCGCACCACACTATACTACACCTCACCAAGGGAGAAGACTATACCACACCACATAACACCCAACATTTTTTCCTCTTTTTATTCATGTGCTATCAACTAATCCTAACTCCAAGATGCTTGCTATTGACTTTCTCTTCCTGGAAAACTAAGGTGGATGCGCTTCTCTCATTTAACTCTGGAGTTTTCTCTAAGATTTTTTGTATGTTATCAACGAATATGACCTCGACACCAGTTGGAAACGACTAGTTGTTCTAGAGAAAGGAGGGGTAAAGGGGATGGAAAGACATTGTCGTTTTGTAGATATACACCCTAGTGATTTTTCTTCGGTTCTCTTTTGTGTGCTATCAACTAATCTGAACTGTTAGTTTCTATGAATCAACTTTTCTTCCTGGGATTCGGAAACCCTAGTGCTAAGACTAAAACTAAATTAAAATTAAATTTAGCCCCAACCTTAAACTCTAAATCTAACCACAACCAAGCTAAATATAAATATAAACACAACCCCAACCCTTAAACTAAAGCCTAAACATTACCCCAACCATAAAACTAAACCCTAAACTTTACCCAACCCTATAACTAAACCCTAAATTTTACCCCAAACCCTTAAACTTTACCCCAACCATAAAACTAAAATGTAAACTTTATCCAAACTCTTAAACTAAACCCTAAACGTTACCCTAAACCTAACCCAGGGAAATAAGTTGTTTAGAAGCATCTAGGTCAGATTAGAAAAATACCGAAAATAATTATGTCCCACAACTTGTGAATGGGGTGTAGATCTGCAAAAGCCTTCCCCCTTCCCTCTCCTTTTTCTCAAAAGCTAGTTGTTTTTAACTGGTTTAGAAGTCATATTCACTGATAACTCATGAAAATAGCATCGTAGAGAAAATTCTGAGTAAGAAGGGGTTATCTGGGTGAACAGGGAACCATCTCAACTCACTCCACCGTTTTCCTGCAGAGAAAAGTCAGTTTTAAGCATCTTGGAGGTTGGATTAGTTGATAGCACATGGCACTACACCACACCAAACCCTACTACACTACACCACACCACTGTCCTCTACACCACACCACTATCCACTTTACTACACTCCACTACATTACACCCACACTACACCACACCACTGTCCACTATACTACACTCCAATACATTACACCACACTCCACTACACCACATTCTTCTACACTACACCCCACCACTATCCACTGCACCACACCAAACCCTACTACACTACACCACACCACTGTCCCCTACACCACACCACTCTCTACTATACTACACTCCACTACATTACACCACACTACACCACACTACATAACCCTGCACCACACTACACCACATTACACCATACTACAGCATACCATTGTCCACTCTAACATTTCTGTTTTCTATTTTGCAGGTGTGTCCAGTTACAATAAGAGAAAGGAAGTTATTTCAAAGGATCTGAGAAATTAAACACCTCATTGAGTATCATTTTAAGGTATGATCTCAGTGTAGTTTTAAACTAACGACATATAGATAGGGCCACACCTGTCTTACATTAATGACCTATAGATACGATTACACCTGTCTTAACTTAATGACATGTGGATGCTACATGTGTATTGTTAACATTTATCTAACGTTGTCTCCACCACCACATCATACCACACCATATCACACCATGCTGTATCACACACCACATGACACCATGCTATACCATACCATATATATATATATATATGTGTGTGTGCCTCACACCCTTTCACCACTTGTTTTATTTTAATTTTTTTACCCTCTTTTTAACCCCCCCCCCCCCTTTTAATGTCTTTCCACCACTCCCCCTCACACCCTCGAAACTCCTTTCCTTCCCACTTTTCTCCTGATGAAGGGTTTATGTCTGAAACGTACCCCCCCACTCCTAATACTAACACTCTGTACTGCACTCTTCGTTATTGTTTTTGTTTTCACTATATATATATATATATATATATATATATATATATATATATATATATATATATATATATACGAGCCCACCACTCTTTATATTAACTTTATCTCCTCAGCACTTCGTGAAAGTCTGAGAGATCAGCTACATATATATTTGTTTACAATTTTTTTATATTTAGATGGAAGAGAAGAAAAAGAAGATAAAGCAACGACAAAAACGAAGACAAGGAAATCAAAGATGAAGAAAGTAAAGACAAAGAAGACAAAGGTATGATTTCAGTTTAATCTTAACCTAATGTCCTATAGTGAAGGCACATGGCTTAGTGGTTAGAGCATTGGGCTTGCAATCGAAAGGTTGTGAGTTCAATTCTCGGACCGGGTGATGTGTTCTTTCCTTGAGCAAGACACTTTATTTCACGTTGCTCCAGCTTACTCAGCTGTAGAAATGAGATGATAGGACTGGGGTCCCTATCATTAAATTACCCAAGACACCTCCAACGAGATATACCTTGGATGAGGCCAGCTAAATCGGTATAGGTGTAAGCTGTAACGTAACGTAATGACCTATAGATATGTTTAGATAGGATCACAGTGCATGAGCACACTGCTTTTTAAATTAACTTTATCCCCTCAGCACTTCGTAAAGTCCAAGAGATAGGCAACATATATTTTTTACATTCCTTTTTTTTTTGTATTCAGATGGAAGAGAAGACAAAGGCACAGAAGAAGATAAAGAAGATTAACAAGCACAATTATTATTATTGTTACTATTATTATTGTTATTATTATTACTATTATTATTATTATTATTATTATTATTATTATTATTATAAAGGCTGGTGGATTGGTAGAATTGGTAGAGCATCAGACAACATGCATCACAGCATAGTTATGGTCCTTTACATTCTGAGTTCAAATCCCGCCGAGGTTAACTTTGCCTTTTATCCTTACGGGATCGATAAAATAAAGTACCAGTAATGCACTGGGGTATTTACTGGCCTTGTGCCAAAAAATTAGAAACCATTATTATTATTAAACTGGCCTTGTGCCCAACTCAGAACCCATTATTATAATCAAACTATGCCACACTACACCACACCATACTACAAAACACTATACCATACCACACCACACCACACTATGAAACACTATGCCACACCACACTATGAAACGCTATACCATACCACACCACACTATGAAACACTATACCATATCATACCACACCACACCAGTATGAAACACTATACCATACCGCATCACACCACACTACACTATACCGCACTATACCATACCACACTATGAAACACTATATTATACCACACCACACTACGAAACACTATACTATACCACACCACACTATACTATACCATACTACACCACACCAATTAAGTTAGAAAGAATCAACTTTTTTACATGGAAAGCAGCAAACCTAACTGTTAACTAAAAGCAAGCCCCAAAATAAAACACTTACAGTAACACAAAAGCTAACAGGAACACCAACACTAAAGAGAAAACTAACACTAACGATAACCTGAAGACTAACACTAATCTGAACACTAACCGGTTCACTAACCTTAACCCAAACCTTAACCCTAACCTTAACCCTAACCTTAACCCTAACCTTAACCTTAACCCTAATCATAACCCTAACCGTAAGCTTAACCCTAACCTTAACCTTAACCCGAACACTCACCTGTACACTAATAATAATATTAACGAGAAAACTAACAATAAACAGCAAAATAAATAAATACTAGCACTAATACTCACCTTAAAAAACTAACGCTAAAGCTGACACTAACACTAAAACTAATGCAAACGCTATCACAGACACTAACACTAAAACTAATGCAAACGTTAACACAGACACTAACACTAAAACTAATGCAAACGTTAACACAGACACTAACACTAAAATTAATGCAAACGCTAACAAAGACACAAACACTAAAACTAATGCAAACGCTAACACAGACAGTAACACTAAAACTAATGCAAATGCTAACACAGACACTAACACTAAAACTAATGCAAATGCTAACACAGACACTAACACTAAAACTAATGCAAATGCTAACACAGACACTAACACTAAAACTAATGCAAACGCTAACACAGACACTAACACTAAAACTAATGCAAACGCTAACACAGTAACTAACACTAAAACTAATGCAAACGCTAACACAGACACTAACACTAAAACTAATGCAAACGCTAACACAGACACTAAAACTAATGCAAACGCTAACACACACTAACACTAAAACTAATGCAAACGCTAACAGAGACACTAACATTAAAACTAATGCAAACGCTAACACAGACACTAACACTAAAACTAATGAAAACGCTAACACAGACACTAAAACTAATGCAAATGCTAACACAGACACTAACATTAAAACTAATGCAAACGCTAACAGAGACACTAGCACTAAAACTAATGCAAACGCTAACACTAACACTAAAACTAATGCAAACGCTAACACAGACACTAACACAGACACTAATGCAAACGCTAACACAGACACTAACACTAAAACTAATGAAAACGCTAACACAGACACTAAAACTAATGCAAACGCTAACACAGACAATAACACTAAAACTAATGCAAACGCTAACGCAAACGCAGACACTAACACTAAAACTAATGCAAACGCTAACACAGACACTAACACTAAAACTAATGCAAACGATAATACAGACACTAAAACTAATGCAAACGCTAACACAGACACTAAAACTAAAACTAATGCAAACACTAACACAGACAATAGCACTAAAACTAATGCAAACGCTAACTCAGACACTAACATTAAAACTAATGCAAACGCTAACACAGACACGAACACTAAAATTAATGAAAACGCTAACACAGACTCTAAAACTAATGCAAACGCTAACACAGACACTAACACTAAAACTAAAGAAAATGCTAACACAGACAATAACACTAAGACTAATGCAAACGCTAACAGAGACACTAGCACTAAAACTAATGCAAACGCTAACACTAACACTAAAACTAATGCAAACGCTAACACTCACGCTAACACAGACACTAACGCAAACGCTAACACAGACACTAACACTAAAACTAATGCAAACGCTAACACAGAAACTAACAATAAAACTAATGCAAACGCTAACACAGTAACTAACACTAAAACTAATGCAAACGCTAACATAGACACTAACACTAAAACTAATGCAAACGCTAACACAGACACTAACACTAAAATTAATGCAAACGCTAACACTAACACTAAAACTAATGCAAACGCTAACACACACTAACACTAAAACTAATGCAAACGCTAACACAGACACTAATACTAAAAATAATGCAAACGCTAACACAGACACTAACAATAAAACTAATGGAAATGCTAACACAGACAATAACACTAAAACAAATGCAAACGCTAACAGAGACACTAGAACTAAAAATAATGCAAACACAGACACCTAACACAGACACCTAACACAGACACTATCACTAAAACTAATGCAAACGCTAACAGAGACACTAACATTAAAACTAATGCAAACGCTAACACAGACACTAACACTAAAACTAATGAAAACGCTAACACAGACACTAAAACTAATGCAAATGCTAACACAGACACTAACATTAAAACTAATGCAAACGCTAACAGAGACACTAGCACTAAAACTAATGCAAACGCTAACACTAACACTAAAACTAATGCAAACGCTAACACAGACACTAACACAGACACTAATGCAAACGCTAACACAGACACTAACACTAAAACTAATGAAAACGCTAACACAGACACTAAAACTAATGCAAACGCTAACACAGACAATAACACTAAAACTAATGCAAACGCTAACGCAAACGCAGACACTAACACTAAAACTAATGCAAACGCTAAAACAGACACTAACACTAAAACTAATGCAAACGATAATACAGACACTAAAACTAATGCAAACGCTAACACAGACACTAAAACTAAAACTAATGCAAACACTAACACAGACAATAGCACTAAAACTAATGCAAACGCTAACTCAGACACTAACATTAAAACTAATGCAAACGCTAACACAGACACGAACACTAAAATTAATGAAAACGCTAACACAGACTCTAAAATTAATGCAAACGCTAACACAGACACTAACACTAAAACTAATGAAAATGCTAACACAGACAATAACACTAAAACTAATGCAAACGCTAAGAGAGACACTAGCACTAAAACTAATGCAAACGCTAACACTAACACTAAAACTAATGCAAACGCTAACACACACGCTAACACAGACACTAACGCAAACGCTAACACAGACACTAACACTAAAACTAATGCAAACGCTAACACAGACACTAACAATAAAACTAATGCAAATGCTAACAAAGACACTAACAATAAAACTAATGCCAATGCTAACACATACACTAAAACTAATGCAAACGCTAACTCAGACACTAACATTAAAACTAATGCAAACGCTAACACAGACAGTAACACTAAAACTAATGCAGACACTAACACTAAAATTAACGCAAATGCTAACACAGGCACTAACACTAAAATTAATGCAAACGCTAACACAGACACTAACACTAAAACAAATGCAAACGCTAACACACACACTAACACTAAAACAAATGCAAACGCTAACACAGACACTAACACTAAAACTAATGCAAACGCTAACACAGACACTAACAATAAAACTAATGGAAATGCTAACACAGACAATAACACTAAAACTAATGCAAACGCTAACAGAGACACTAGCACTAAAACTAATGCAAACGCTAACACAGACACTAACACTAAAACTAATGCAAACGCTAACACAGACAGTAACACTAAAACTAATGCAAACGCTAACACAGACCCTAACACTAAAACTAATGAAAACGCTAACACAGACACTAAAACTAATGCAAATGCTAACACAGACACTAACACTAAAACTAATGCAAACGCTGACCCAAATGCTAACGCAAACGCTAACAAAGACACTAACACTAAAACTAATGCAAACGCTAACCCAAATGCTAACGAAAACGCTAACACAGACACTAACACTAAAACCTAATGCAAACGCTAACACAGACACTAACGCAAACGCTAACACAGACACTAACACTAAAACTAATGCAAACGCTAACACAGACACTAACGCAAACGCTAAAACAGACACTAACACTAAAACTAATGCAAACGCTAACACAGACACTAACACTAAAACTAATGCAAACGCTAACACAGACACTAACACTAAAACTAATGCAAGCGCTAACACAGACACTAACACTAAAACAAATGCAAACACTAACACAGACACTAACACTAAAACTAATGCAAACGCTAACACAGACACTAACACTAAAACTAATGCAAACGCTAACACATACACTAACACAGACAATAACGCAAACGCTAACACAGACACTAACATTAAAATTAATGCAAACGCTAACAGAGACACTAACACTAAAACTAATGCAAACGCTAACACAGACACTAACGCTAACGCTAACACAGACACTAACAATAAAACTAACGCAAACGCTAACACAGACACTAACAATAAAACTAATGAAAACGCTAACACAGACACTAAAACTAATGCAAACGCTAACACAGGCAATAACACTAAAACTAATGCAAACGCTAATGCAAACGCAAACGCTAACACAGACACTAACACTAAAACTAATGCAAACGCTAACAGACACTAACACTAAAACTAATGCAAACGCTAATACAGACACTAACAATAAAATTAATGCAAATGGTAACACAGTCACGAACACTAAAATTAATGCAAACGCTATCACAGATACTAACACTAAAATAATGCAAACGCTAACACAGACACTAACACTAAAACTAATGCAAACGCTAAGACACACTAACACTAAAACTCACGCCAAAGCTAACACAGACACTAACACTAAAACTAATGCAAACGCTAACAGAGACACTAACACTAAAACTAATGCAAACGCTAACACAGACACTAACGCTAACGCAAACGGTAACACAGACACTAACACTAAAACTAATGCAAACGCTAACACAGACACTAACACAGACACTAACGCAAACGCTAACACAGACACTAACACAGACACTAATGAAAACGCTAACACAGACACTAAAACTAATGCAAACGCTAACACTGACAATAACACTAAAACTAATGCAAACGCTAACGCAAACGCAAACTCTAAGACAGACACTAACACTAAAACTAATGCAAACGCTAATACAGACACTAAAACTAATGCAAACGCTAACACAGACACTAACAATAAAACTAATGCAAATGCTAACACAGACACTAACAATAAAACTAATGCCATTGCTAACACAGACACTAAAACTAAGGCAAACACTTACACAGACAATAGCACTAAAACTAATGCAAACGCTAACTCAGACACTAACATAAAAACTAATGCAAACGCTGACATAGACACTAACACTAAAACTAATGCAAACGCTGACACTAACACTAAAACTAATGAAAACGCTAACACAGACACTAAAATTAATGCAAACGCTAACACAGACTCTAACACTAAAACTAATGCAAACGCTAACGCAAACGCAAAGGCTAACACTAACACTAAAACTAATGCAAACGCTAACACAGACACTAACACTAAAACTAATGCAAATGCTAACACAGTCACTAACACTAAAATTAATGCAAACGCTATCACAGATACTAACACTAAAACTAATGCAAACGCTAACACAGACACTAACACTAAAACTAATGCAAACGCTAACACAGACACTAACACTAAAACTAATGCAAACGCTAACACACACACTAACACAGACACTAACGCAAACGCTAACACAGACACTAACACTAAAATTAATGCAAACGCTAACACAGACACTAACAATAAAACTAATGCAAACGCTAACACAGACACTAACAATAAAACTAATGCCAATGCTAACACAGACACTAAAACTAATGCAAACGCTAACAGAGACACTAACACTAAATCTAATGCAAACGCTAACACACACTAACACTAATGCAAACGCTAACACAGACACTAACACTAAAACTAATGCAAACGCTAACACAGACACTAACACTAAAACTAATGCAAACGCTAACACAGACACTAACAATAAAACTAATGGAAATGCTAACACAGACAATAACACTAAAACTAATGCAAACGATAACAGAGACACTAGCACTAAAACTAATGAAAACGCTAACACAGACACTAAAACTAATGCAAACGCTAACGTAAACGCAGACACTAACACTAAAACTAATGCAAACGCTAACACAGACACTAACACTAAAACTAATGCAAACGCTAACTCAGACACTAACAATAAAACTAATGCAAATGCTAACACAAACACTAACAATAAAACTAATGCCATTGCTAACACAGACACTAAAACTAATGCAAGCACTAACACAGACAATAGCACTAAAACTAATGCAAACGCTAACATTAAAACTAATGCAAACGCTAACACAGACACTAACACTAAAACTAATGCAAACGCTAACACAGACACTAACAATAAAACTAATGCAAACGCTAACACAGACACTAACAATAAAACTAATGCCAATGCTAACACAGACACTAAAACTAATGAAAACGCTAACACATACACTAAAACTAACGCAAATGCTAACACAGACACTAACACTAAAACTAATGCTAACGCTAACCCAAATGCTAACGCAAACGCTAACACAGACACTAACACTAAAACCAAATGCAAACGCTAACACAGACACTAACGCAAACGCTAACACAGACAATAACACAGACACTAACACAGACACTAACGCAAACGCTAACACAGACACTAACACTAAAGCTAATGAAAACGCTAACACAGACACTAACACTACAGCTAATGAAAACGCTAACACAGACACTAAAACTAATGCAAACGCTAACACAGACACTAACACTAAAACTAATGCAAACGCTAACACAGACAGTAACACTAAAACTAATGCAAACACTAACACAGACACTAACACTAAAACTAATGCAAACGCTAACACAGACACTAACGCTAACGCTAACACAGACAATAACACAGACACTAACACAGACACTAACGCAAACGCTAACACAGACACTAACACTAAAACTAATGAAAACGCGAACACGGACACTAAAACTAATGCAAACGCTAACACAGACACTAACACTAAAACTAATGCAAACGCTAACAGACACTAACACTAAAACTAATGCAAACGCTAATACAGACACTAAAACTAATGCAAACGCTAACACAGACACTAACAATAAAACTAATGCAAATGCTAACACAGACACTAACACTAAAATTAATGCAAACGCTATCACAGATACTAACACTAAAACTAATGCAAACGCTAACACAGACACTAACACTAAAACTAATGTAAACGCTAACACACACACTAACACAGACACTAACGCAAACGCTAACACAGACACTAACACTAAAACTAATGCAAACGCTAACACAGACACTAACAATGAAACTAATGCAAACGCTAACACAGACACTAACAATAAAACTAATGCCAATGCTAACACAGACACTAAAACTAATGCAAACGCTAACACAGACACTAGCACTAAAACTAATGCAAACGCTAACTCAGACACTAACATTAAAACTAATGCAAACGCTAACACTGACACTAGCACTAAAACTAACGCAAATGCTAACACAGACACTAACACTAAAATTAATGCAAACGCTAACACAGACATTAACACTAAAACTAATGCAAACGCTAACACAGACACGAACACAGACACGAACGCAAACGCTAACACAGACACTAACACTAAAACAAATGTAAACGCTAACACAGATACGAACACAGACAAGAACGCAAACGCTAACACAGACACTAACACTAAAACTAATGAAAACGCTAACACAGACACTAAAACTAATGCATACGCTAACACACACTAACACTAAAACTAATGCAAACGCTAACACAGACACTAACAATAAAACTAATGGAAATGCTAACACGGACAATAACACTAAAACTAATGCAAACGCTAACAGAGACACTAGCACTAAAACTAATGCAAACGCTAACACAGACACTAACACAGACACTAACACTAAAACTAATGCAAACGCGAACACAGACACTAACACAGACACTAACGCAAACGCTAACACAGACACTAACACTAAAGCTAATGAAAACGCTAACACAGACACTAACACTACAGCTAATGAAAACGCTAACACAGACACTAAAACTAATGCAAACGCTAACACAGACAATAACACTAAAACTAATGCAAAAGCTAACGCAAACGCAGACACTAACAATAAAACTAATGCAAATGCTAACACAGACACTAACAATAAAACTAATGCAAACGCTAACTCAGACACTAACATTAAAACTAATGCAAACGCTAACACAGACACTAACACTAAAACTAATGCAAACGCTAACACAGACACGAACAATAAAACTAATGCAAACGCTAACACAGACACTAGCCCTAAAACTAATGCAAACGCTAACTCAGACACTAACATTAAAACTAATGCAAACGCTAAAACAGACACTAACACTAAAATTAACGCAAATTCTAACACAGACACTAACACTAAAATTAATGCAAACGCTAACACAGACAATAACACTAAAACTAATGCAAACGCTAACACAGACACTAACACTAAAACTAATGCAAACGCTAACACAGACACTAACAATAAAACTAATAGAAATGCTAACACGGACAATAACACTAAAACTAATTCAAACGCTAACTCAGACACTAACACTAAAACTAATGCAAACGCTAACACAGACACTAACACTAAAACTAATGCATACGCTAACACACACTAACACTAAAACTAATGCAAACGCTAACACAGACACTAACACTAAAACTAATGCAAACGCTAACACAGACACTAGCAATAAAACTAATGGAAATGCTAACACGGACAATAACACTAAAACTAATGCAAACGCTAACAGAGACACTAGCACTAAAACTAATGCAAACGCTAACACAGACACTAACACAGACACTAACACAGACACTAACACTAAAACAAATGCAAACGCGAACACAGACACTAACACAGACACTAACACAGACACTAACGCAAACGCTAACACAGACAGTAACACTAAAACTAATGAAAACGCTAACACAGACACTAAAACTAATGCAAACGCTAACACAGACAATAACACTAAAACTAATGCAAAAGCTAACGCAAACGCAGACACTAACAATAAAACTAATGCAAATGCTAACACAGACACTAACAATAAATCTAATGCAAACGCTAACTCAGACACTAACATTAAAACTAATGCAAACGCTAGCACAGACACTAACACTAAAACTAATGCAAACGCTAACACAGACACGAACAATAAAACTAATGCAAACGCTAACACAGACACTAGCCCTAAAACTAATGCAAACGTAACTCAGACACTAACATTAAAACTAATGCAAACGCTAACACAGACACTAACACTAAAATTAACGCAAATGCTAACACAGACACTAACACTAAAACTAATGCAAACGCTAACACAGACACTAACAATAAAACTAATGGAAATGATAACACAGACAATAACACTAAAACTAATGGAAATGCTAACACGGACAATAACACTAAAACTAATGCAAACGCTAACAGAGACACTAGCACTAAAACTAATGCAAACGCTAACACAGACACTAACACAGACACTAACACTAAAACTAATGCAAACGCTAACACAGACACTAACACTAAAACTAATGCAAACGCGAACACAGACACTAACACAGACACTAACACAGACACTAACACAACCGCTAACACAGACACTAACACTAAAACTAATGAAAACGCTAACACAGACACTAAAACTAATGCAAACGCTAACACAGACAATAACACTAAAACTAATGCAAAAGCTAACGCAAACGCAGACACGAACAATAAAACTAATGCAAATGCTAACAATAAAACTAATGCCATTGCTAACACAGACAATAGCACTAAACTAATGCAAACGCTAACTCAGGCACTAACATTAAAACTAATGCAAACGCTAACACAGACACTAACACTAAAACTAATGCAAACGCTAACACAGACACGAACAATAAAACTAATGCAAACGCTAACACAGACCCTAGCCCTAAAACTAATGCAAACGCTAACTCCGACACTAACATTAAAACTAATGCAAACGCTAACACAGACACTAACACTAAAATTAACGCAAATGCTAACACAGACACTAACACTTAAATTAATGCAAACGCTAACACACACACTCACACAGACACTAACGCAAACGCTAACACAGACAATAACACTAAAACTAATGCAAACGCTAACACAGACACTAACGCTAACGCAAACGCTAACACAGACACTAACACTAAAACTAATGCAAACGCTAACAGAGACACTAACAGTAAAACTAATGCAAACGCTAATAAAAACACTAACACTAAAATTATCGTAAATGCTAACAGAGACACTAACACTAAAACTAAAGCAAACACTAACACAGACACTAACACTAAAACTAATGCAAACGCTAACACAGACACTAACGCTAACGCAAACGCTAACACAGACACTAACACTAAAACTAATGCAAACGCTAACAGAGACACTAACAGTAAAACTAATGCAAACGCTAATACAAACACTAACATTAAAATTATCGTAAATGCTAACAGAGACACTAACACTAAAACTAAAGCAAACACTAACACAGACACTAACACTAAAACAAATGAAAACGCTAACACAGACACTAACGCTAACGCAAACGCTAACACAGACACTAACACTAAAACTAATGCAAACGCTAACAGAGACACTAACAGTAAAACTAATGCAAACGCTAATACAAACACTAACACTAAAATTATCGTAAATGCTAACAGAGACACTAACACTAAAACTAATGCAAACGCTAACACAGACACTAACACAGATACTAACGCAAACGCTAACACAGACACTAAAACTAATGCAAACGCTAACACTGACACTAACACTAAAACTAATGCAAACGCTCACGCAAACGCAGACACGAACAATAAAACTAATGCAAACGTTAACTCAGACACGAACACTAAAACTAATGCAAATGCTAACACAGACACTAACACTAAAACTAATGCAAACAGTAACACAGACACCAACACTAAAACTAATGCAAACGCTAACACTAAAACTAATGCAAACGCTAACACTAAAACTAATGCAAACGCTAACACAGACACTAACAATAAAACTAATGCAAACGCTAACACAGACACTAACACTAAAACTAATGCAAACGCTAACACAGACACTAACGCTAACGCAAACGCTAAGACAGACACTAACACTAAAACTAATGCAAACGCTAACACAGTCACTAACACAGACATTAACGCAAACGCTAACACTAAAACTAATGCAAACGCTAACACAGACACTAACAATAAAACTAATGGAAATGCTAACTCGGACAATAACACTAAAACTAATGCAAACGCTAACAGAGACACTAGCACTAAAACTAATGCAAACGATAACACAGACACTAACACAGACACTAACACTAAAACAAATGCAAACGCGAACACAGACACTAACACAGACACTAACACAGACACTAACACAGACACTAACGCAAACGCTAACACAGACACTAACACTAAAACTAATGAAAACGCTAACACAGACACTAAAACTAATGCAAACGCTAACACAGACAATAACACTAAAACTAATGCAAAAGCTAACGCAAACGCAGACACTAACAATAAAACTAATGCAAATGCTAACACAGACACTAACAATAAAACTAATGCAAACGCTAACTCAGACACTAACATTAAAACTAATGCAAACGCTAACACAGACACTAACACTAAAACTAATGCAAACGCTAACACAGACACGAACAATAAAACTAATGCAAACGCTAACACAGACACTAGCCCTAAAACTAATGCAAACGTAACTCAGACACTAACATTAAAACTAATACAAACGCTAACACAGACACTAACACTAAAATTAACGCAAATGCTAACACAGACACTAACACTAAAATTAATGCAAACGCTAACACAGACACTAACACTAAAACTAATGCAAACGCTAACACAGACACTAACAATAAAACTAATGGAAATGCTAACACAGACAATAACACTAAAACTAATGCAAACTCTAACACAGACACTAACACTAAAACTAATGCAAACGCTAACACACACTAACACTAAAACTAATGCAAACGCTAACACAGACACTAACACTAAAACTAATGCAAACGCTAACACAGACACTAACAATAAAACTAATGGAAATGCTAACACGGACAATAACACTAAAACTAATGCAAACGCTAACACAGACACTAGCACTAAAACTAATGCAAACGCTAACACAGACACTAACACTAAAACTAATGCAAACGCGAACACAGACACTAACACAGACACTAACACAGACACTAACACAACCGCTAACACAGACACTAACACTAAAACTAATGAAAACGCTAACACAGACACTAAAACTAATGCAAACGCTAACACAGACAATAACACTAAAACTAATGCAAAAGCTAACGCAAACGCAGACACGAACAATAAAACTAATGCAAATGCTAACACAGACACTAACAATAAAACTAATGCCATTGCTAACACAGACAATAGCACTAAACTAATGCAAACGCTAACTCAGGCACTAACATTAAAACTAATGCAAACGCTAACACAGACACGAACAATAAAACTAATGCAAACGCTAACACAGACCCTAGCCCTAAAACTAATGCAAACGCTAACTCAGACACTAACATTAAAACTAATGCAAACGCTAACACAGACACTAACACTAAAATTAACGCAAATGCTAACACAGACACTAACACTTAAATTAATGCAAACGCTAACACACACACTCACACAGACACTAACGCAAACGCTAACACAGACAATAACACTAAAACTAATGCAAACGCTAACACAGACACTAACGCTAACGCAAACGCTAACACAGACACTAACGCTAACGCAAACGCTAACACAGACACTAACACTAAAACTAATGCAAACGCTAACAGACACTAACAGTAAAACTAATGCAAACGCTAATACAAACACTAACACTAAAATTATCGTAAATGCTAACAGAGACACTAACACTAAAACTAAAGCAAACACTAACACAGACACTAACACTAAAACTAATGCAAACGCTAACACAGACACTAAAACTATTGCAAACGCTAACACAGACACTAACACTAAAACAAATGAAAACGCTAACACAGACACTAAAACTAATGCAAACGCTAACACAGACACTAACACTAAAACTAATGCAAACGCTAACACAGACACTAACACAGATACTAACGCAAACGCTAACACAGACACTAAAACTAATGCAAACGCTAACACTGACACTAACACTAAAACTAATGCAAACGCTCACGCAAACGCAGACACGAACAATAAAACTAATGCAAACGCTAACACAGACACTAACAATAAAACTAATAGAAATGCTAACACGGACAATAACACTAAAACTAATTCAAACGCTAACTCAGACACTAACACTAAAACTAATGCAAACGCTAACACAGACACTAACACTAAAACTAATGCATACGCTAACACACACTAACACTAAAACTAATGCAAACGCTAACACAGACACTAACACTAAAACTAATGCAAACGCTAACACAGACACTAGCAATAAAACTAATGGAAATGCTAACACGGACAATAACACTAAAACTAATGCAAACGCTAACAGAGACACTAGCACTAAAACTAATGCAAACGCTAACACAGACACTAACACAGACACTAACACAGACACTAACACTAAAACAAATGCAAACGCGAACACAGACACTAACACAGACACTAACACAGACACTAACGCAAACGCTAACACAGACAGTAACACTAAAACTAATGAAAACGCTAACACAGACACTAAAACTAATGCAAACGCTAACACAGACAATAACACTAAAACTAATGCAAAAGCTAACGCAAACGCAGAAACTAACAATAAAACTAATGCTAACACAGACACTAACAATAAATCTAATGCAAACGCTAACTCAGACACTAACATTAAAACTAATGCAAACGCTAGCACAGACACTAACACTAAAACTAATGCAAACGCTAACACAGACACGAACAATAAAACTAATGCAAACGCTAACACAGACACTAGCCCTAAAACTAATGCAAACGTAACTCAGACACTAACATTAAAACTAATGCAAACGCTAACACAGACACTAACACTAAAATTAACGCAAATGCTAACACAGACACTAACACTAAAACTAATGCAAACGCTAACACAGACACTAACAATAAAACTAATGGAAATGATAACACAGACAATAACACTAAAACTAATGGAAATGCTAACACGGACAATAACACTAAAACTAATGCAAACGCTAACAGAGACACTAGCACTAAAACTAATGCAAACGCTAACACAGACACTAACACAGACACTAACACTAAAACTAATGCAAACGCTAACACAGACACTAACACTAAAACTAATGCAAACGCGAACACAGACACTAACACAGACACTAACACAGACACTAACACAACCGCTAACACAGACACTAACACTAAAACTAATGAAAACGCTAACACAGACACTAAAACTAATGCAAACGCTAACACAGACAATAACACTAAAACTAATGCAAAAGCTAACGCAAACGCAGACACGAACAATAAAACTAATGCAAATGCTAACAATAAAACTAATGCCATTGCTAACACAGACAATAGCACTAAACTAATGCAAACGCTAACTCAGGCACTAACATTAAAACTAATGCAAACGCTAACACAGACACTAACACTAAAACTAATGCAAACGCTAACACAGACACGAACAATAAAACTAATGCAAACGCTAACACAGACCCTAGCCCTAAAACTAATGCAAACGCTAACTCCGACACTAACATTAAAACTAATGCAAACGCTAACACAGACACTAACACTAAAATTAACGCAAATGCTAACACAGACACTAACACTTAAATTAATGCAAACGCTAACACACACACTCACACAGACACTAACGCAAACGCTAACACAGACAATAACACTAAAACTAATGCAAACGCTAACACAGACACTAACGCTAACGCAAACGCTAACACAGACACTAACACTAAAACTAATGCAAACGCTAACAGAGACACTAACAGTAAAACTAATGCAAACGCTAATAAAAACACTAACACTAAAATTATCGTAAATGCTAACAGAGACACTAACACTAAAACTAAAGCAAACACTAACACAGACACTAACACTAAAACTAATGCAAACGCTAACACAGACACTAACGCTAACGCAAACGCTAACACAGACACTAACACTAAAACTAATGCAAACGCTAACAGAGACACTAACAGTAAAACTAATGCAAACGCTAATACAAACACTAACATTAAAATTATCGTAAATGCTAACAGAGACACTAACACTAAAACTAAAGCAAACACTAACACAGACACTAACACTAAAACAAATGAAAACGCTAACACAGACACTAACGCTAACGCAAACGCTAACACAGACACTAACACTAAAACTAATGCAAACGCTAACAGAGACACTAACAGTAAAACTAATGCAAACGCTAATACAAACACTAACACTAAAATTATCGTAAATGCTAACAGAGACACTAACACTAAAACTAATGCAAACGCTAACACAGACACTAACACAGATACTAACGCAAACGCTAACACAGACACTAAAACTAATGCAAACGCTAACACTGACACTAACACTAAAACTAATGCAAACGCTCACGCAAACGCAGACACGAACAATAAAACTAATGCAAACGTTAACTCAGACACGAACACTAAAACTAATGCAAATGCTAACACAGACACTAACACTAAAACTAATGCAAACAGTAACACAGACACCAACACTAAAACTAATGCAAACGCTAACACTAAAACTAATGCAAACGCTAACACTAAAACTAATGCAAACGCTAACACAGACACTAACAATAAAACTAATGCAAACGCTAACACAGACACTAACACTAAAACTAATGCAAACGCTAACACAGACACTAACGCTAACGCAAACGCTAAGACAGACACTAACACTAAAACTAATGCAAACGCTAACACAGTCACTAACACAGACATTAACGCAAACGCTAACACTAAAACTAATGCAAACGCTAACACAGACACTAACAATAAAACTAATGGAAATGCTAACTCGGACAATAACACTAAAACTAATGCAAACGCTAACAGAGACACTAGCACTAAAACTAATGCAAACGATAACACAGACACTAACACAGACACTAACACTAAAACAAATGCAAACGCGAACACAGACACTAACACAGACACTAACACAGACACTAACACAGACACTAACGCAAACGCTAACACAGACACTAACACTAAAACTAATGAAAACGCTAACACAGACACTAAAACTAATGCAAACGCTAACACAGACAATAACACTAAAACTAATGCAAAAGCTAACGCAAACGCAGACACTAACAATAAAACTAATGCAAATGCTAACACAGACACTAACAATAAAACTAATGCAAACGCTAACTCAGACACTAACATTAAAACTAATGCAAACGCTAACACAGACACTAACACTAAAACTAATGCAAACGCTAACACAGACACGAACAATAAAACTAATGCAAACGCTAACACAGACACTAGCCCTAAAACTAATGCAAACGTAACTCAGACACTAACATTAAAACTAATACAAACGCTAACACAGACACTAACACTAAAATTAACGCAAATGCTAACACAGACACTAACACTAAAATTAATGCAAACGCTAACACAGACACTAACACTAAAACTAATGCAAACGCTAACACAGACACTAACAATAAAACTAATGGAAATGCTAACACAGACAATAACACTAAAACTAATGCAAACTCTAACACAGACACTAACACTAAAACTAATGCAAACGCTAACACACACTAACACTAAAACTAATGCAAACGCTAACACAGACACTAACACTAAAACTAATGCAAACGCTAACACAGACACTAACAATAAAACTAATGGAAATGCTAACACGGACAATAACACTAAAACTAATGCAAACGCTAACAGAGACACTAGCACTAAAACTAATGCAAACGCTAACACAGACACTAACACTAAAACTAATGCAAACGCGAACACAGACACTAACACAGACACTAACACAGACACTAACACAACCGCTAACACAGACACTAACACTAAAACTAATGAAAACGCTAACACAGACACTAAAACTAATGCAAACGCTAACACAGACAATAACACTAAAACTAATGCAAAAGCTAACGCAAACGCAGACACGAACAATAAAACTAATGCAAATGCTAACACAGACACTAACAATAAAACTAATGCCATTGCTAACACAGACAATAGCACTAAACTAATGCAAACGCTAACTCAGGCACTAACATTAAAACTAATGCAAACGCTAACACAGACACGAACAATAAAACTAATGCAAACGCTAACACAGACCCTAGCCCTAAAACTAATGCAAACGCTAACTCAGACACTAACATTAAAACTAATGCAAACGCTAACACAGACACTAACACTAAAATTAACGCAAATGCTAACACAGACACTAACACTTAAATTAATGCAAACGCTAACACACACACTCACACAGACACTAACGCAAACGCTAACACAGACAATAACACTAAAACTAATGCAAACGCTAACACAGACACTAACGCTAACGCAAACGCTAACACAGACACTAACGCTAACGCAAACGCTAACACAGACACTAACACTAAAACTAATGCAAACGCTAACAGACACTAACAGTAAAACTAATGCAAACGCTAATACAAACACTAACACTAAAATTATCGTAAATGCTAACAGAGACACTAACACTAAAACTAAAGCAAACACTAACACAGACACTAACACTAAAACTAATGCAAACGCTAACACAGACACTAAAACTATTGCAAACGCTAACACAGACACTAACACTAAAACAAATGAAAACGCTAACACAGACACTAAAACTAATGCAAACGCTAACACAGACACTAACACTAAAACTAATGCAAACGCTAACACAGACACTAACACAGATACTAACGCAAACGCTAACACAGACACTAAAACTAATGCAAACGCTAACACTGACACTAACACTAAAACTAATGCAAACGCTCACGCAAACGCAGACACGAACAATAAAACTAATGCAAACGTTAACACAGACACTAACACTAAAACTAATGCATACAGTAACACAGACACCAATACTAAAACTAATGCAAACGCTAACAATAAAACTAATGCAAACGCTAACACAGACACTAACAATAAAACTAATGCAAACGCTAACACAGACACTAACACTAAAACTAATGCAAACGCTAACACAGACACTAACGCTAACGCAAACGCTAAGACAGACACTAACACTAAAACTAATGCAAACGCTAACAGTCACTAACACAGACATTAACGCAAACGCTAACACAGACACTAACACTAAAACAAATGAAAACGCTAACACAGACACTAAAACTAATGCAAACGCTGACGCAACCGCAGACACGAACAATAAAACTAATGCAAACGTTAACTCAGACACGAACACTAAAACTAATGCAAATGCTAACACAGACACTAACACTAAAACTAATGCAAACAGTAACACAGACACTAACACTAAAACTAATGCAAACGCTGACGCAAACGCAGACACGAACAATAAAACTAATGCAAACGCTATCACAGACACCAACACTAAAACTAATGCAAACGCGAACACAGACACTAACACAGACACTAACACAGACACTAACGCAAACGCTAACACAGACAGTAACACTAAAACTAATGAAAACGCTAACACAGACACTAAAACTAATGCAAACGCTAACACAGACAATAACACTAAAACTAATGCAAAAGCTAACGCAAACGCAGACACTAACAATAAAACTAATGCAAATGCTAACACAGACACTAACAATAAAACTAATGCAAACGCTAACTCAGACACTAACATTAAAACTAATGCAAACGCTAGCACAGACACTAACACTAAAACTAATGCAAACGCTAACACAGACACGAACAATAAAACTAATGCAAACGCTAACACAGACACTAGCCCTAAAACTAATGCAAACGTAACTCAGACACTAACATTAAAACTAATGCAAACGCTAACACAGACACTAACACTAAAATTAACGCAAATGCTAACACAGACACTAACACTAAAACTAATGCAAACGCTAACACAGACACTAACAATAAAACTAATGGAAATGATAACACAGACAATAACACTAAAACTAATGGAAATGCTAACACGGACAATAACACTAAAACTAATGCAAACGCTAACAGAGACACTAGCACTAAAACTAATGCAAACGCTAACACAGACACTAACACAGACACTAACACTAAAACTAATGCAAACGCTAACACAGACACTAACACTAAAACTAATGCAAACGCGAACACAGACACTAACACAGACACTAACACAGACACTAACACAACCGCTAACACAGACACTAACACTAAAACTAATGAAAACGCTAACACAGACACTAAAACTAATGCAAACGCTAACACAGACAATAACACTAAAACTAATGCAAAAGCTAACGCAAACGCAGACACGAACAATAAAACTAATGCAAATGCTAACAATAAAACTAATGCCATTGCTAACACAGACAATAGCACTAAACTAATGCAAACGCTAACTCAGGCACTAACATTAAAACTAATGCAAACGCTAACACAGACACTAACACTAAAACTAATGCAAACGCTAACACAGACACGAACAATAAAACTAATGCAAACGCTAACACAGACCCTAGCCCTAAAACTAATGCAAACGCTAACTCCGACACTAACATTAAAACTAATGCAAACGCTAACACAGACACTAACACTAAAATTAACGCAAATGCTAACACAGACACTAACACTTAAATTAATGCAAACGCTAACACACACACTCACACAGACACTAACGCAAACGCTAACACAGACAATAACACTAAAACTAATGCAAACGCTAACACAGACACTAACGCTAACGCAAACGCTAACACAGACACTAACACTAAAACTAATGCAAACGCTAACAGAGACAGTAACAGTAAAACTAATGCAAACGCTAATAAAAACACTAACACTAAAATTATCGTAAATGCTAACAGAGACACTAACACTAAAACTAAAGCAAACACTAACACAGACACTAACACTAAAACTAATGCAAACGCTAACACAGACACTAACGCTAACGCAAACGCTAACACAGACACTAACACTAAAACTAATGCAAACGCTAACAGAGACACTAACAGTAAAACTAATGCAAACGCTAATACAAACACTAACACTAAAATTATCGTAAATGCTAACAGAGACACTAACACTAAAACTAAAGCAAACACTAACACAGACACTAACACTAAAACAAATGAAAACGCTAACACAGACACTAACGCTAACGCAAACGCTAACACAGACACTAACACTAAAACTAATGCAAACGCTAACAGAGACACTAACAGTAAAACTAATGCAAACGCTAATACAAACACTAACACTAAAATTATCGTAAATGCTAACAGAGACACTAACACTAAAACTAATGCAAACGCTAACACAGACACTAACACAGATACTAACGCAAACGCTAACACAGACACTAAAACTAATGCAAACGCTAACACTGACACTAACACTAAAACTAATGCAAACGCTCACGCAAACGCAGACACGAACAATAAAACTAATGCAAACGTTAACTCAGACACGAACACTAAAACTAATGCAAATGCTAACACAGACACTAACACTAAAACTAATGCAAACAGTAACACAGACACCAACACTAAAACTAATGCAAACGCTAACACTAAAACTAATGCAAACGCTAACACTAAAACTAATGCAAACGCTAACACAGACACTAACAATAAAACTAATGCAAACGCTAACACAGACACTAACACTAAAACTAATGCAAACGCTAACACAGACACTAACGCTAACGCAAACGCTAAGACAGACACTAACACTAAAACTAATGCAAGCGCTAACACAGTCACTAACACAGACATTAACGCAAACGCTAACACTAAAACTAATGCAAACGCTAACACAGACACTAACAATAAAACTAATGGAAATGCTAACTCGGACAATAACACTAAAACTAATGCAAACGCTAACAGAGACACTAGCACTAAAACTAATGCAAACGATAACACAGACACTAACACAGACACTAACACTAAAACAAATGCAAACGCGAACACAGACACTAACACAGACACTAACACAGACACTAACACAGACACTAACGCAAACGCTAACACAGACACTAACACTAAAACTAATGAAAACGCTAACACAGACACTAAAACTAATGCAAACGCTAACACAGACAATAACACTAAAACTAATGCAAAAGCTAACGCAAACGCAGACACTAACAATAAAACTAATGCAAATGCTAACACAGACACTAACAATAAAACTAATGCAAACGCTAACTCAGACACTAACATTAAAACTAATGCAAACGCTAACACAGACACTAACACTAAAACTAATGCAAACGCTAACACAGACACGAACAATAAAAGTAATGCAAACGCTAACACAGACACTAGCCCTAAAACTAATGCAAACGTAACTCAGACACTAACATTAAAACTAATGCAAACGCTAACACAGACACTAACACTAAAATTAACGCAAATGCTAACACAGACACTAACACTAAAATTAATGCAAACGCTAACACAGACACTAACACTAAAACTAATGCAAACGCTAACACAGACACTAACAATAAAACTAATGGAAATGCTAACACAGACAATAACACTAAAACTAATGCAAACGCTAACACAGACACTAACACTAAAACTAATGCAAACGCTAACACACACTAACACTAAAACTAATGCAAACGCTAACACAGACACTAACACTAAAACTAATGCAAACGCTAACACAGACACTAACAATAAAACTAATGGAAATGCTAACACGGACAATAACACTAAAACTAATGCAAACGCTAACAGAGACACTAGCACTAAAACTAATGCAAACGCTAACACAGACACTAACACTAAAACTAATGCAAACGCGAACACAGACACTAACACAGACACTAACACAGACACTAACACAACCGCTAACACAGACACTAACACTAAAACTAATGAAAACGCTAACACAGACACTAAAACTAATGCAAACGCTAACACAGACAATAACACTAAAACTAATGCAAAAGCTAACGCAAACGCAGACACGAACAATAAAACTAATGCAAATGCTAACACAGACACTAACAATAAAACTAATGCCATTGCTAACACAGACAATAGCACTAAACTAATGCAAACGCTAACTCAGGCACTAACATTAAAACTAATGCAAACGCTAACACAGACACGAACAATAAAACTAATGCAAACGCTAACACAGACCCTAGCCCTAAAACTAATGCAAACGCTAACTCAGACACTAACATTAAAACTAATGCAAACGCTAACACAGACACTAACACTAAAATTAACGCAAATGCTAACACAGACACTAACACTTAAATTAATGCAAACGCTAACACACACACTCACACAGACACTAACGCAAACGCTAACACAGACAATAACACTAAAACTAATGCAAACGCTAACACAGACACTAACGCTAACGCAAACGCTAACACAGACACTAACGCTAACGCAAACGCTAACACAGACACTAACACTAAAACTAATGCAAACGCTAACAGACACTAACAGTAAAACTAATGCAAACGCTAATACAAACACTAACACTAAAATTATCGTAAATGCTAACAGAGACACTAACACTAAAACTAAAGCAAACACTAACACAGACACTAACACTAAAACTAATGCAAACGCTAACACAGACACTAAAACTATTGCAAACGCTAACACAGACACTAACACTAAAACAAATGAAAACGCTAACACAGACACTAAAACTAATGCAAACGCTAACACAGACACTAACACTAAAACTAATGCAAACGCTCACGCAAACGCAGACACGAACAATAAAACTAATGCAAACGTTAACACAGACACTAACACTAAAACTAATGCATACAGTAACACAGACACCAATACTAAAACTAATGCAAACGCTAACAATAAAACTAATGCAAACGCTAACACAGACACTAACAATAAAACTAATGCAAACGCTAACACAGACACTAACACTAAAACTAATGCAAACGCTAACACAGACACTAACGCTAACGCAAAC
Organism: Eledone cirrhosa; assembly: GCA_964016885.1. Lineage (NCBI taxonomy): Eukaryota > Metazoa > Mollusca > Cephalopoda > Octopoda > Eledonidae > Eledone > Eledone cirrhosa. The sequence continues at coordinate 43,027 of CAXHJY010000489.1, read as the reverse complement.
GCTAAGACAGACACTAACACTAAAACTAATGCAAACGCTAACAGTCACTAACACAGACATTAACGCAAACGCTAACACAGACACTAACACTAAAACAAATGAAAACGCTAACACAGACACTAAAACTAATGCAAACGCTGACGCAACCGCAGACACGAACAATAAAACTAATGCAAACGTTAACTCAGACACGAACACTAAAACTAATGCAAATGCTAACACAGACACTAACACTAAAACTAATGCAAACAGTAACACAGACACTAACACTAAAACTAATGCAAACGCTGACGCAAACGCAGACACGAACAATAAAACTAATGCAAACGCTATCACAGACACCAACACTAAAACTAATGCAAACGCTAACACTAAAACTAATGCAAATGCGAACACAGACACTAACACAGACACTAACACAGACACTAACGCAAAGGCTAACACAGACAGTAACACTAAAACTAATGAAAACGCTAACACAGACACTAAAACTAATGCAAACGCTAACACAGACAATAACACTAAAACTAATGCAAAAGCTAACGCAAACGCAGACACTAACAATAAAACTAATGCAAATGCTAACACAGACACTAACAATAAAACTAATGCAAACGCTAACTCAGACACTAACATTAAAACTAATGCAAACGCTAGCACAGACACTAACACTAAAACTAATGCAAACGCTAACACAGACACGAACAATAAAACTAATGCAAACGCTAACACAGACACTAGCCCTAAAACTAATGCAAACGTAACTCAGACACTAACATTAAAACTAATGCAAACGCTAACACAGACACTAACACTAAAATTAACGCAAATGCTAACACAGACACTAACACTAAAACTAATGCAAACGCTAACACAGACACTAACAATAAAACTAATGGAAATGATAACACAGACAATAACACTAAAACTAATGGAAATGCTAACACGGACAATAACACTAAAACTAATGCAAACGCTAACAGAGACACTAGCACTAAAACTAATGCAAACGCTAACACAGACACTAACACAGACACTAACACTAAAACTAATGCAAACGCTAACACAGACACTAACACTAAAACTAATGCAAACGCGAACACAGACACTAACACAGACACTAACACAGACACTAACACAACCGCTAACACAGACACTAACACTAAAACTAATGAAAACGCTAACACAGACACTAAAACTAATGCAAACGCTAACACAGACAATAACACTAAAACTAATGCGAAAGCTAACGCAAACGCAGACACGAACAATAAAACTAATGCAAATGCTAACAATAAAACTAATGCCATTGCTAACACAGACAATAGCACTAAACTAATGCAAACGCTAACTCAGGCACTAACATTAAAACTAATGCAAACGCTAACACAGACACTAACACTAAAACTAATGCAAACGCTAACACAGACACGAACAATAAAACTAATGCAAACGCTAACACAGACCCTAGCCCTAAAACTAATGCAAACGCTAACTCCGACACTAACATTAAAACTAATGCAAACGCTAACACAGACACTAACACTAAAATTAACGCAAATGCTAACACAGACACTAACACTTAAATTAATGCAAACGCTAACACACACACTCACACAGACACTAACGCAAACGCTAACACAGACAATAACACTAAAACTAATGCAAACGCTAACACAGACACTAACGCTAACGCAAACGCTAACACAGACACTAACACTAAAACTAATGCAAACGCTAACAGAGACACTAACAGTAAAACTAATGCAAACGCTAATAAAAACACTAACACTAAAATTATCGTAAATGCTAACAGAGACACTAACACTAAAACTAAAGCAAACACTAACACAGACACTAACACTAAAACTAATGCAAACGCTAACACAGACACTAACGCTAACGCAAACGCTAACACAGACACTAACACTAAAACTAATGCAAACGCTAACAGAGACACTAACAGTAAAACTAATGCAAACGCTAATACAAACACTAACACTAAAATTATCGTAAATGCTAACAGAGACACTAACACTAAAACTAAAGCAAACACTAACACAGACACTAACACTAAAACAAATGAAAACGCTAACACAGACACTAACGCTAACGCAAACGCTAACACAGACACTAACACTAAAACTAATGCAAACGCTAACAGAGACACTAACAGTAAAACTAATGCAAACGCTAATACAAACACTAACACTAAAATTATCGTAAATGCTAACAGAGACACTAACACTAAAACTAATGCAAACGCTAACACAGACACTAACACAGATACTAACGCAAACGCTAACACAGACACTAAAACTAATGCAAACGCTAACACTGACACTAACACTAAAACTAATGCAAACGCTCACGCAAACGCAGACACGAACAATAAAACTAATGCAAACGTTAACTCAGACACGAACACTAAAACTAATGCAAATGCTAACACAGACACTAACACTAAAACTAATGCAAACAGTAACACAGACACCAACACTAAAACTAATGCAAACGCTAACACTAAAACTAATGCAAACGCTAACACTAAAACTAATGCAAACGCTAACACAGACACTAACAATAAAACTAATGCAAACGCTAACACAGACACTAACACTAAAACTAATGCAAACGCTAACACAGACACTAACGCTAACGCAAACGCTAAGACAGACACTAACACTAAAACTAATGCAAACGCTAACACAGTCACTAACACAGACATTAACGCAAACGCTAACACTAAAACTAATGCAAACGCTAACACAGACACTAACAATAAAACTAATGGAAATGCTAACTCGGACAATAACACTAAAACTAATGCAAACGCTAACAGAGACACTAGCACTAAAACTAATGCAAACGATAACACAGACACTAACACAGACACTAACACTAAAACAAATGCAAACGCGAACACAGACACTAACACAGACACTAACACAGACACTAACACAGACACTAACGCAAACGCTAACACAGACACTAACACTAAAACTAATGAAAACGCTAACACAGACACTAAAACTAATGCAAACGCTAACACAGACAATAACACTAAAACTAATGCAAAAGCTAACGCAAACGCAGACACTAACAATAAAACTAATGCAAATGCTAACACAGACACTAACAATAAAACTAATGCAAACGCTAACTCAGACACTAACATTAAAACTAATGCAAACGCTAACACAGACACTAACACTAAAACTAATGCAAACGCTAACACAGACACGAACAATAAAACTAATGCAAACGCTAACACAGACACTAGCCCTAAAACTAATGCAAACGTAACTCAGACACTAACATTAAAACTAATACAAACGCTAACACAGACACTAACACTAAAATTAACGCAAATGCTAACACAGACACTAACACTAAAATTAATGCAAACGCTAACACAGACACTAACACTAAAACTAATGCAAACGCTAACACAGACACTAACAATAAAACTAATGGAAATGCTAACACAGACAATAACACTAAAACTAATGCAAACTCTAACACAGACACTAACACTAAAACTAATGCAAACGCTAACACACACTAACACTAAAACTAATGCAAACGCTAACACAGACACTAACACTAAAACTAATGCAAACGCTAACACAGACACTAACAATAAAACTAATGGAAATGCTAACACGGACAATAACACTAAAACTAATGCAAACGCTAACAGAGACACTAGCACTAAAACTAATGCAAACGCTAACACAGACACTAACACTAAAACTAATGCAAACGCGAACACAGACACTAACACAGACACTAACACAGACACTAACACAACCGCTAACACAGACACTAACACTAAAACTAATGAAAACGCTAACACAGACACTAAAACTAATGCAAACGCTAACACAGACAATAACACTAAAACTAATGCAAAAGCTAACGCAAACGCAGACACGAACAATAAAACTAATGCAAATGCTAACACAGACACTAACAATAAAACTAATGCCATTGCTAACACAGACAATAGCACTAAACTAATGCAAACGCTAACTCAGGCACTAACATTAAAACTAATGCAAACGCTAACACAGACACGAACAATAAAACTAATGCAAACGCTAACACAGACCCTAGCCCTAAAACTAATGCAAACGCTAACTCAGACACTAACATTAAAACTAATGCAAACGCTAACACAGACACTAACACTAAAATTAACGCTAATGCTAACACAGACACTAACACTTAAATTAATGCAAACGCTAACACACACACTCACACAGACACTAACGCAAACGCTAACACAGACAATAACACTAAAACTAATGCAAACGCTAACACAGACACTAACGCTAACGCAAACGCTAACACAGACACTAACGCTAACGCAAACGCTAACACAGACACTAACACTAAAACTAATGCAAACGCTAACAGACACTAACAGTAAAACTAATGCAAACGCTAATACAAACACTAACACTAAAATTATCGTAAATGCTAACAGAGACACTAACACTAAAACTAAAGCAAACACTAACACAGACACTAACACTAAAACTAATGCAAACGCTAACACAGACACTAAAACTATTGCAAACGCTAACACAGACACTAACACTAAAACAAATGAAAACGCTAACACAGACACTAAAACTAATGCAAACGCTAACACAGACACTAACACTAAAACTAATGCAAACGCTAACACAGACACTAACACAGATACTAACGCAAACGCTAACACAGACACTAAAACTAATGCAAACGCTAACACTGACACTAACACTAAAACTAATGCAAACGCTCACGCAAACGCAGACACGAACAATAAAACTAATGCAAACGTTAACACAGACACTAACACTAAAACTAATGCATACAGTAACACAGACACCAATACTAAAACTAATGCAAACGCTAACAATAAAACTAATGCAAACGCTAACACAGACACTAACAATAAAACTAATGCAAACGCTAACACAGACACTAACACTAAAACTAATGCAAACGCTAACACAGACACTAACGCTAACGCAAACGCTAAGACAGACACTAACACTAAAACTAATGCAAACGCTAACAGTCACTAACACAGACATTAACGCAAACGCTAACACAGACACTAACACTAAAACAAATGAAAACGCTAACACAGACACTAAAACTAATGCAAACGCTGACGCAACCGCAGACACGAACAATAAAACTAATGCAAACGTTAACTCAGACACGAACACTAAAACTAATGCAAATGCTAACACAGACACTAACACTAAAACTAATGCAAACAGTAACACAGACACTAACACTAAAACTAATGCAAACGCTGACGCAAACGCAGACACGAACAATAAAACTAATGCAAACGCTATCACAGACACCAACACTAAAACTAATGCAAACGCGAACACAGACACTAACACAGACACTAACACAGACACTAACGCAAACGCTAACACAGACAGTAACACTAAAACTAATGAAAACGCTAACACAGACACTAAAACTAATGCAAACGCTAACACAGACAATAACACTAAAACTAATGCAAAAGCTAACGCAAACGCAGACACTAACAATAAAACTAATGCAAATGCTAACACAGACACTAACAATAAAACTAATGCAAACGCTAACTCAGACACTAACATTAAAACTAATGCAAACGCTAGCACAGACACTAACACTAAAACTAATGCAAACGCTAACACAGACACGAACAATAAAACTAATGCAAACGCTAACACAGACACTAGCCCTAAAACTAATGCAAACGTAACTCAGACACTAACATTAAAACTAATGCAAACGCTAACACAGACACTAACACTAAAATTAACGCAAATGCTAACACAGACACTAACACTAAAACTAATGCAAACGCTAACACAGACACTAACAATAAAACTAATGGAAATGATAACACAGACAATAACACTAAAACTAATGGAAATGCTAACACGGACAATAACACTAAAACTAATGCAAACGCTAACAGAGACACTAGCACTAAAACTAATGCAAACGCTAACACAGACACTAACACAGACACTAACACTAAAACTAATGCAAACGCTAACACAGACACTAACACTAAAACTAATGCAAACGCGAACACAGACACTAACACAGACACTAACACAGACACTAACACAACCGCTAACACAGACACTAACACTAAAACTAATGAAAACGCTAACACAGACACTAAAACTAATGCAAACGCTAACACAGACAATAACACTAAAACTAATGCAAAAGCTAACGCAAACGCAGACACGAACAATAAAACTAATGCAAATGCTAACAATAAAACTAATGCCATTGCTAACACAGACAATAGCACTAAACTAATGCAAACGCTAACTCAGGCACTAACATTAAAACTAATGCAAACGCTAACACAGACACTAACACTAAAACTAATGCAAACGCTAACACAGACACGAACAATAAAACTAATGCAAACGCTAACACAGACCCTAGCCCTAAAACTAATGCAAACGCTAACTCCGACACTAACATTAAAACTAATGCAAACGCTAACACAGACACTAACACTAAAATTAACGCAAATGCTAACACAGACACTAACACTTAAATTAATGCAAACGCTAACACACACACTCACACAGACACTAACGCAAACGCTAACACAGACAATAACACTAAAACTAATGCAAACGCTAACACAGACACTAACGCTAACGCAAACGCTAACACAGACACTAACACTAAAACTAATGCAAACGCTAACAGAGACACTAACAGTAAAACTAATGCAAACGCTAATAAAAACACTAACACTAAAATTATCGTAAATGCTAACAGAGACACTAACACTAAAACTAAAGCAAACACTAACACAGACACTAACACTAAAACTAATGCAAACGCTAACACAGACACTAACGCTAACGCAAACGCTAACACAGACACTAACACTAAAACTAATGCAAACGCTAACAGAGACACTAACAGTAAAACTAATGCAAACGCTAATACAAACACTAACACTAAAATTATCGTAAATGCTAACAGAGACACTAACACTAAAACTAAAGCAAACACTAACACAGACACTAACACTAAAACAAATGAAAACGCTAACACAGACACTAACGCTAACGCAAACGCTAACACAGACACTAACACTAAAACTAATGCAAACGCTAACAGAGACACTAACAGTAAAACTAATGCAAACGCTAATACAAACACTAACACTAAAATTATCGTAAATGCTAACAGAGACACTAACACTAAAACTAATGCAAACGCTAACACAGACACTAACACAGATACTAACGCAAACGCTAACACAGACACTAAAACTAATGCAAACGCTAACACTGACACTAACACTAAAACTAATGCAAACGCTCACGCAAACGCAGACACGAACAATAAAACTAATGCAAACGTTAACTCAGACACGAACACTAAAACTAATGCAAATGCTAACACAGACACTAACACTAAAACTAATGCAAACAGTAACACAGACACCAACACTAAAACTAATGCAAACGCTAACACTAAAACTAATGCAAACGCTAACACTAAAACTAATGCAAACGCTAACACAGACACTAACAATAAAACTAATGCAAACGCTAACACAGACACTAACACTAAAACTAATGCAAACGCTAACACAGACACTAACGCTAACGCAAACGCTAAGACAGACACTAACACTAAAACTAATGCAAGCGCTAACACAGTCACTAACACAGACATTAACGCAAACGCTAACACTAAAACTAATGCAAACGCTAACACAGACACTAACAATAAAACTAATGGAAATGCTAACTCGGACAATAACACTAAAACTAATGCAAACGCTAACAGAGACACTAGCACTAAAACTAATGCAAACGATAACACAGACACTAACACAGACACTAACACTAAAACAAATGCAAACGCGAACACAGACACTAACACAGACACTAACACAGACACTAACACAGACACTAACGCAAACGCTAACACAGACACTAACACTAAAACTAATGAAAACGCTAACACAGACACTAAAACTAATGCAAACGCTAACACAGACAATAACACTAAAACTAATGCAAAAGCTAACGCAAACGCAGACACTAACAATAAAACTAATGCAAATGCTAACACAGACACTAACAATAAAACTAATGCAAACGCTAACTCAGACACTAACATTAAAACTAATGCAAACGCTAACACAGACACTAACACTAAAACTAATGCAAACGCTAACACAGACACGAACAATAAAAGTAATGCAAACGCTAACACAGACACTAGCCCTAAAACTAATGCAAACGTAACTCAGACACTAACATTAAAACTAATGCAAACGCTAACACAGACACTAACACTAAAATTAACGCAAATGCTAACACAGACACTAACACTAAAATTAATGCAAACGCTAACACAGACACTAACACTAAAACTAATGCAAACGCTAACACAGACACTAACAATAAAACTAATGGAAATGCTAACACAGACAATAACACTAAAACTAATGCAAACGCTAACACAGACACTAACACTAAAACTAATGCAAACGCTAACACACACTAACACTAAAACTAATGCAAACGCTAACACAGACACTAACACTAAAACTAATGCAAACGCTAACACAGACACTAACAATAAAACTAATGGAAATGCTAACACGGACAATAACACTAAAACTAATGCAAACGCTAACAGAGACACTAGCACTAAAACTAATGCAAACGCTAACACAGACACTAACACTAAAACTAATGCAAACGCGAACACAGACACTAACACAGACACTAACACAGACACTAACACAACCGCTAACACAGACACTAACACTAAAACTAATGAAAACGCTAACACAGACACTAAAACTAATGCAAACGCTAACACAGACAATAACACTAAAACTAATGCAAAAGCTAACGCAAACGCAGACACGAACAATAAAACTAATGCAAATGCTAACACAGACACTAACAATAAAACTAATGCCATTGCTAACACAGACAATAGCACTAAACTAATGCAAACGCTAACTCAGGCACTAACATTAAAACTAATGCAAACGCTAACACAGACACGAACAATAAAACTAATGCAAACGCTAACACAGACCCTAGCCCTAAAACTAATGCAAACGCTAACTCAGACACTAACATTAAAACTAATGCAAACGCTAACACAGACACTAACACTAAAATTAACGCAAATGCTAACACAGACACTAACACTTAAATTAATGCAAACGCTAACACACACACTCACACAGACACTAACGCAAACGCTAACACAGACAATAACACTAAAACTAATGCAAACGCTAACACAGACACTAACGCTAACGCAAACGCTAACACAGACACTAACGCTAACGCAAACGCTAACACAGACACTAACACTAAAACTAATGCAAACGCTAACAGACACTAACAGTAAAACTAATGCAAACGCTAATACAAACACTAACACTAAAATTATCGTAAATGCTAACAGAGACACTAACACTAAAACTAAAGCAAACACTAACACAGACACTAACACTAAAACTAATGCAAACGCTAACACAGACACTAAAACTATTGCAAACGCTAACACAGACACTAACACTAAAACAAATGAAAACGCTAACACAGACACTAAAACTAATGCAAACGCTAACACAGACACTAACACTAAAACTAATGCAAACGCTCACGCAAACGCAGACACGAACAATAAAACTAATGCAAACGTTAACACAGACACTAACACTAAAACTAATGCATACAGTAACACAGACACCAATACTAAAACTAATGCAAACGCTAACAATAAAACTAATGCAAACGCTAACACAGACACTAACAATAAAACTAATGCAAACGCTAACACAGACACTAACACTAAAACTAATGCAAACGCTAACACAGACACTAACGCTAACGCAAACGCTAAGACAGACACTAACACTAAAACTAATGCAAACGCTAACAGTCACTAACACAGACATTAACGCAAACGCTAACACAGACACTAACACTAAAACAAATGAAAACGCTAACACAGACACTAAAACTAATGCAAACGCTGACGCAACCGCAGACACGAACAATAAAACTAATGCAAACGTTAACTCAGACACGAACACTAAAACTAATGCAAATGCTAACACAGACACTAACACTAAAACTAATGCAAACAGTAACACAGACACTAACACTAAAACTAATGCAAACGCTGACGCAAACGCAGACACGAACAATAAAACTAATGCAAACGCTATCACAGACACCAACACTAAAACCAATGCAAACGCTAACACTAAAACTAATGCAAATGCGAACACAGACACTAACACAGACACTAACACAGACACTAACGCAAAGGCTAACACAGACAGTAACACTAAAACTAATGAAAACGCTAACACAGACACTAAAACTAATGCAAACGCTAACACAGACAATAACACTAAAACTAATGCAAAAGCTAACGCAAACGCAGACACTAACAATAAAACTAATGCAAATGCTAACACAGACACTAACAATAAAACTAATGCAAACGCTAACTCAGACACTAACATTAAAACTAATGCAAACGCTAGCACAGACACTAACACTAAAACTAATGCAAACGCTAACACAGACACGAACAATAAAACTAATGCAAACGCTAACACAGACACTAGCCCTAAAACTAATGCAAACGTAACTCAGACACTAACATTAAAACTAATGCAAACGCTAACACAGACACTAACACTAAAATTAACGCAAATGCTAACACAGACACTAACACTAAAACTAATGCAAACGCTAACACAGACACTAACAATAAAACTAATGGAAATGATAACACAGACAATAACACTAAAACTAATGGAAATGCTAACACGGACAATAACACTAAAACTAATGCAAACGCTAACAGAGACACTAGCACTAAAACTAATGCAAACGCTAACACAGACACTAACACAGACACTAACACTAAAACTAATGCAAACGCTAACACAGACACTAACACTAAAACTAATGCAAACGCGAACACAGACACTAACACAGACACTAACACAGACACTAACACAACCGCTAACACAGACACTAACACTAAAACTAATGAAAACGCTAACACAGACACTAAAACTAATGCAAACGCTAACACAGACAATAACACTAAAACTAATGCGAAAGCTAACGCAAACGCAGACACGAACAATAAAACTAATGCAAATGCTAACAATAAAACTAATGCCATTGCTAACACAGACAATAGCACTAAACTAATGCAAACGCTAACTCAGGCACTAACATTAAAACTAATGCAAACGCTAACACAGACACTAACACTAAAACTAATGCAAACGCTAACACAGACACGAACAATAAAACTAATGCAAACGCTAACACAGACCCTAGCCCTAAAACTAATGCAAACGCTAACTCCGACACTAACATTAAAACTAATGCAAACGCTAACACAGACACTAACACTAAAATTAACGCAAATGCTAACACAGACACTAACACTTAAATTAATGCAAACGCTAACACACACACTCACACAGACACTAACGCAAACGCTAACACAGACAATAACACTAAAACTAATGCAAACGCTAACACAGACACTAACGCTAACGCAAACGCTAACACAGACACTAACACTAAAACTAATGCAAACGCTAACAGAGACACTAACAGTAAAACTAATGCAAACGCTAATAAAAACACTAACACTAAAATTATCGTAAATGCTAACAGAGACACTAACACTAAAACTAAAGCAAACACTAACACAGACACTAACACTAAAACTAATGCAAACGCTAACACAGACACTAACGCTAACGCAAACGCTAACACAGACACTAACACTAAAACTAATGCAAACGCTAACAGAGACACTAACAGTAAAACTAATGCAAACGCTAATACAAACACTAACACTAAAATTATCGTAAATGCTAACAGAGACACTAACACTAAAACTAAAGCAAACACTAACACAGACACTAACACTAAAACAAATGAAAACGCTAACACAGACACTAACGCTAACGCAAACGCTAACACAGACACTAACACTAAAACTAATGCAAACGCTAACAGAGACACTAACAGTAAAACTAATGCAAACGCTAATACAAACACTAACACTAAAATTATCGTAAATGCTAACAGAGACACTAACACTAAAACTAATGCAAACGCTAACACAGACACTAACACAGATACTAACGCAAACGCTAACACAGACACTAAAACTAATGCAAACGCTAACACTGACACTAACACTAAAACTAATGCAAACGCTCACGCAAACGCAGACACGAACAATAAAACTAATGCAAACGTTAACTCAGACACGAACACTAAAACTAATGCAAATGCTAACACAGACACTAACACTAAAACTAATGCAAACAGTAACACAGACACCAACACTAAAACTAATGCAAACGCTAACACTAAAACTAATGCAAACGCTAACACTAAAACTAATGCAAACGCTAACACAGACACTAACAATAAAACTAATGCAAACGCTAACACAGACACTAACACTAAAACTAATGCAAACGCTAACACAGACACTAACGCTAACGCAAACGCTAAGACAGACACTAACACTAAAACTAATGCAAACGCTAACACAGTCACTAACACAGACATTAACGCAAACGCTAACACTAAAACTAATGCAAACGCTAACACAGACACTAACAATAAAACTAATGGAAATGCTAACTCGGACAATAACACTAAAACTAATGCAAACGCTAACAGAGACACTAGCACTAAAACTAATGCAAACGATAACACAGACACTAACACAGACACTAACACTAAAACAAATGCAAACGCGAACACAGACACTAACACAGACACTAACACAGACACTAACACAGACACTAACGCAAACGCTAACACAGACACTAACACTAAAACTAATGAAAACGCTAACACAGACACTAAAACTAATGCAAACGCTAACACAGACAATAACACTAAAACTAATGCAAAAGCTAACGCAAACGCAGACACTAACAATAAAACTAATGCAAATGCTAACACAGACACTAACAATAAAACTAATGCAAACGCTAACTCAGACACTAACATTAAAACTAATGCAAACGCTAACACAGACACTAACACTAAAACTAATGCAAACGCTAACACAGACACGAACAATAAAACTAATGCAAACGCTAACACAGACACTAGCCCTAAAACTAATGCAAACGTAACTCAGACACTAACATTAAAACTAATGCAAACGCTAACACAGACACTAACACTAAAATTAACGCAAATGCTAACACAGACACTAACACTAAAATTAATGCAAACGCTAACACAGACACTAACACTAAAACTAATGCAAACGCTAACACAGACACTAACAATAAAACTAATGGAAATGCTAACACAGACAATAACACTAAAACTAATGCAAACGCTAACACAGACACTAACACTAAAACTAATGCAAACGCTAACACACACTAACACTAAAACTAATGCAAACGCTAACACAGACACTAACACTAAAACTAATGCAAACGCTAACACAGACACTAACAATAAAACTAATGGAAATGCTAACACGGACAATAACACTAAAACTAATGCAAACGCTAACAGAGACACTAGCACTAAAACTAATGCAAACGCTAACACAGACACTAACACTAAAACTAATGCAAACGCGAACACAGACACTAACACAGACACTAACACAGACACTAACACAGACACTAACACAACCGCTAACACAGACACTAACACTAAAACTAATGAAAACGCTAACACAGACACTAAAACTAATGCAAACGCTAACACAGACAATAACACTAAAACTAATGCAAAAGCTAACGCAAACGCAGACACGAACAATAAAACTAATGCAAATGCTAACACAGACACTAACAATAAAACTAATGCCATTGCTAACACAGACAATAGCACTAAACTAATGCAAACGCTAACTCAGGCACTAACATTAAAACTAATGCAAACGCTAACACAGACACGAACAATAAAACTAATGCAAACGCTAACACAGACCCTAGCCCTAAAACTAATGCAAACGCTAACTCAGACACTAACATTAAAACTAATGCAAACGCTAACACAGACACTAACACTAAAATTAACGCAAATGCTAACACAGACACTAACACTTAAATTAATGCAAACGCTAACACACACACTCACACAGACACTAACGCAAACGCTAACACAGACAATAACACTAAAACTAATGCTAACGCTAACACAGACACTAACGCTAACGCAAACGCTAACACAGACACTAACACTAAAACTAATGCAAACGCTAACAGACACTAACAGTAAAACTAATGCAAACGCTAATACAAACACTAACACTAAAATTATCGTAAATGCTAACAGAGACACTAACACTAAAACTAAAGCAAACACTAACACAGACACTAACACTAAAACTAATGCAAACGCTAACACAGACACTAAAACTATTGCAAACGCTAACACAGACACTAACACTAAAACAAATGAAAACGCTAACACAGACACTAAAACTAATGCAAACGCTAACACAGACACTAACACTAAAACTAATGCAAACGCTAACACAGACACTAACACAGATACTAACGCAAACGCTAACACAGACACTAAAACTAATGCAAACGCTAACACTGACACTAACACTAAAACTAATGCAAACGCTCACGCAAACGCAGACACGAACAATAAAACTAATGCAAACGTTAACACAGACACTAACACTAAAACTAATGCATACAGTAACACAGACACCAATACTAAAACTAATGCAAACGCTAACAATAAAACTAATGCAAACGCTAACACAGACACTAACAATAAAACTAATGCAAACGCTAACACAGACACTAACACTAAAACTAATGCAAACGCTAACACAGACACTAACGCTAACGCAAACGCTAAGACAGACACTAACACTAAAACTAATGCAAACGCTAACAGTCACTAACACAGACATTAACGCAAACGCTAACACAGACACTAACACTAAAACAAATGAAAACGCTAACACAGACACTAAAACTAATGCAAACGCTGACGCAACCGCAGACACGAACAATAAAACTAATGCAAACGTTAACTCAGACACGAACACTAAAACTAATGCAAATGCTAACACAGACACTAACACTAAAACTAATGCAAACAGTAACACAGACACTAACACTAAAACTAATGCAAACGCTGACGCAAACGCAGACACGAACAATAAAACTAATGCAAACGCTATCACAGACACCAACACTAAAACTAATGCAAACGCTAACACTAAAACTAATGCAAACGCTAACACAGACACTAACAATAAAACTAATGCAAACGCTAACACAGACACTAACACTAAAACTAATGCAAACGCTAACACAGACACTAACGCTAACGCAAACGCTAAGACAGACACTAACACTAAAACTAATGCAAACGCTAACACAGTCACTAACACAGACATTAACTCAAACGCTAACACAGACACTAACA